>JASANE010005627.1:0-34121 GCA_030248225.1 Trileptium ribeirensis | reverse complement strand
TATTATAGCACGCAACTTTCAACCTATTGATTATATGTACACTTTAGTTTAATTATGCGTAATTTAGAGAAACAATAATTGATGAAAATATCATGTTAGTGGTTGGAAGCTTAACTTGATTTTCTTTTAAATTGACAAACCAGGGCCAGACTTCATATCGGTTTCTATTTAAGTCCTTTAGGCAGGTTTGGTGTGTCAAAAAATAAAAATATTAATTTTGGGATTTTTGACTAAAGCTCGAACTTTAGAGTTAAGCACTATTCTCCAGCCAAATTATTACAGTTTTGAGGGCATGCTTTCACTTATCTATATTATATTATTGATGGATTTTAGTGAAAAGCACTAGGTGTAACAGACAACATTGAGGTCATGACCATAACTTTAGTATCAAATCTGGGGTAAACGATATGTTTGTCACCGGTAAGGAAATGAAATTCACTGAAATTTTGAACTAAATTATTTGCTACAAAATTGGAATACACGATTCAATGGTGAAATATTAGAAATAACACGAGACAAGGTCCTCGGGTATCTTATGATATCATAAATTTGGCATTTCACCTTACCTGTAATTTCATACAAATGATACCGAAAATCCTGAATCGAACTGCCATCAGATTTAAATTTTTGACTAATAATTCAATAATTCTCGTTCACGAACGGAAACTCGTCAAGCAAATTTATTATCACCTACACGCAGAACCTAGATGCCAGTGCACTAAAAGTCACTTCCATAAAATTGGTTAATCCATTCCACACATACTCTTGTTGCAAATATTAATATTATAATGTTTACATAACGTAAAATGGCCAAAAAAATTTGATTTAACAGTAATAATAAATTATGATGTGCAGATATATATAAATAGGTATCTGGATTGAGATCGTATCAAAGGAAACATTTTGAGTCAATGCAGAAACCGATCCGCCCAATTGTTGCTGAGTTATAACGATTAAAACCTACATCGTGAGTAATTTGCACTAGTCATACGGTCTTAATTAAATGATACCAGAACAACCTACGGTAGCTGGGAATAACGAATTTTTGAGACACTCTGCTTACGATTATACGTCATTTTGGTGTCTTATAGGTACATCACACAAAATTTTCACTTGTTATAGTTGCTATGCAGATTTCACATGGAGCTGTATGTAGCTTGTGGTACTTGGTGTAGCTTTGTCGATCGAAACTTCTTGAATCATGTCAAGTTTTCTATCGATAACTGTGCAACTATAACGTGAGCAGGAACTACGGGGCAAACAATATTACCAGAGGACAAACATTATTTTCATTATCGCATGGAATAACAACAAATAATGTTCAATTGCAGTCCCAGATTAGGCTTTGGCTTATTTTTATATTTAGTCTTAGTCTTGCGCTTAGGCATAAAGGACAAACACTTAAGCACAGTGGAGAAACACTTAGTGGCCTAGTCTGTCAGTCATTAAATCTGCGATTAGTGCTTGTTTGTTGCAATAGTAAATTTCAGAACTTTGCTAACCCGAAAGACAGAGATTGGGTGGGTTGTGTGTAGTTATATATAAGGAAAAATGTAACTTATTTCGGGAACGATATTCTCTAAAATGGAGCCAAACATGGAAGGTGAATCGCACAAAGTTGACTTGGGACACTTTTAATTGTAGATTTGGATTCGTTGTAGCAGGCTTTTGCAAACTGAAACCGATTTGCATTTGTAATACCAACAGAGTCGATAATAGTCGACTCTGCTGAAGAATGTGTAACACTCCTCAGTTTTCGTTCGTTAACGTCCACGGTGCGTAGAAACCCCACTCACAGCAGAGGGTCACAGTATTTGGCAGAGTCGCTATTATCAACTCATGGTATTACAAACGCATATCGGTTTCAGGTTGCGTTAGTAATACTAAGAGTCGATAATAGTCGACTCTGTTAAAGAGTGTGTAACACTCCTCAGTTTTCGTTTGTTAACGTCCGCGGTACGTTAACAAAGCACTTGCAGCAGAATGTCACACGCTGTTCAGTAGAGTCGACTCGTTAATCGGCTGTTGATAATGTGGATCGCAGAAGTTGCTGCCCCATATTTTTGCTACCTTGTGTATTTTCAAATGCCAATTCAAATATATGCTACTACCTCATGTTCAAATGATTTAAAATTCCCGGTATCCTTCAAATAAACTAAAAATGGAGTCAAATCAAAAATTATGGCCCAAATTCACGCAGGCGTTTCGACTACCGTTGAATGTGGTATATTTCTGTCGAGGAGGGTCTATTGCATGCCACTAAGCTTGACTGTAACTCATTATCTCAATGCTACCATTACTCTAACCAACGATATCTTAAGAGCATACCCCGCGCTCTCGGTGCCACTGGTGTAAATTCTAGGGGAGGGGGAGGGCCGTCAGGACCCTGCCTGAGCCTCAATTTTGGTGTTCCGCTTTCATAACCGCTGTACTCTACACACTGCCCAATTTTTTACATAAACTCAGTAAGTGTAAAATGTTCTGGTCAAACACCCACTATTTCGGACACATTTACGTCTATGGTCGATGCCCAAACAAATGGCTCTAGCGAGGGGCGTATCACACCTCGTAAAAGTGAGGGGGACCTATGGTCTGTCAGTAGCCAATATTTTGCAAATGAAGAGGACTTCACTGAAGAGATCCCCACCATTGCGATAACTAGAGGGGACCGGTCTCCCCGTACCCCCCCCCCCAGGCTGGTGCGCCCATGGCTGTAACAATATCTTCAGATGCAATAGTAGTTCTCCATACCAAAAGGGTTTTCGGTTCCCCCTGTGGCCATACCTTACCCTGTGGGATTGTTTGGATATGTTGCAGTATACGATGATGCTACGATGCTTTATTATAAAAGGTCGCAAAATGGTGCAGAAATCTGCAAATATGCAACATAATACATTCCATTGTACATTTCAGATACCTTTATGAATATGAATTTATTGGATATTACAATACAAGTGCGACATGAACAACGCTTATATAGTTATTAATTCAAACTATTAATAACTTAAGAGCCATTTTAGTCGTCTTTTTTAATCGTTTCCTCGTGACAATTTTGCTTTCAAAGCCATAATCAGCCATACCAACAACGCTACTGATTCAGTAATATTTATTTGTAGTGATTACATCAGGATGTAACGTTTACACCAGCACAGTTTATACTTATCGCTGAGTGCCGAGTAATATATTAAATTAGATATATTGCTTTTTTTAAAATTAGCGACAATACAACGATTCAACGTTAAACCAGCACTTATTTCGACTCAGGTCATAGAATCTAAGCGACAACATGGTTACAACCACCAAAAAGAAGACAACAACACATGAACTGCGCTAGAATTAAACGTTGGCCTCCGTTAAAACCTGTGTACAGCAGGAGCGTTCCAACCCCAATTATCATGGTGAATTGGGAAAATAAAAAACGCTCATGGATCTACAACAACACCTACTACCGAAGAGCGCCTTATGATGGCATTTTTCTCGCGACTGCAGGCGGAATATGAACAGCAATGAACGGCCCAAGTGACACGAACATTTTGAGTTCTATCACCATTTGGGCGATACTAAAGGTAACGAAAGCAGTCAATCGGAGCAACGTCTAGCAGCTACTATGTCACCACCACCACCACCACCATCGATGCCATTCGATATTGATTTTGTGCCAATTATTAACAATCACACTTCCAAATCACCGTCGTTCAAGACTGATTGTCTAAATCATGATCATGATCATTTTGAGCAGCAGATAAATTCGTCTTCCGAGCCACGACAACAACAACAACAATTACACAATCACAACCCCAATAGCACTTCGTGTGACAATGGTACCAGTGCCGGTAGGAGCTGTTTTAGTTTAAGCTTAACCTGCGCTCAACTGTCAAATATCAATGATTCGCTGCGAAACTTTCGGGTATCCGATGCCCTTCGAAGATTTATTTGGGCCACTCCGTTTAGTGTTAATCCGGCTGATCTTACGCTGCTGGTATCTGATCAGCTATTGCTTCCAGAGCTGACGCCTAATCTTCGGGCCGCAACCGGTGCACTAGACACGACTGGCCGATTTCGCTACTGCTATATTGCTGAAAATGTTGTACTGCTATTTAATTGTGGCCGCCTAAGACTTGATCAGTACTCGACAAACGTATTGCGGAGAGCATTTTTGGTCCACGCTCTTTTCGATGTCGAGGGTGCCGGACCACGGATGACTAGGCTGCATCGTAAGATTCAGCAACAAGCGTTCTACGGTTTGGCGATTGCTGTTCTGAGAGAATCGTGTTCGAAGAAAAAATTTATTGTCGCCGTATGGAATCGCTTGCATTTGGTTCACAAACAACCCTACGGACGTAGTCGAATCGGACCCGTATCAGGGCAGAGCGCAGCTTATTGTGGCATCAATGGGATGCCGAGATTAATGCCTTATAACAGCGATACTATGATGCTTGGCACCGATGCTGAAGTTGGACTATTGGATGTTATTTGCAGCGTTTTGATTAAAGTACGTCGTCGGTCTGGTATGAATTTTCCGATTTTATTCGCGGGATGTGCTCCAAGCTACGGTGTACCACCTGCTCCGAAATGTCAATCGCAACAACAACCCATTTGTATTATATCGCCAACAACCAATTTGCCACGCCATCAAACACCACTCGAGTGGAATGAGGTTCGTGAAACGTTTGCTCAACAAGATATTTCAGCAATATCGTTTTCGCATTATTTGACGCTGAACCAACTACAAAATCATTGCCTGCCTGATCTTCCGTCCCACGTACTGTGTACAAATTGGGCAACTCTCAGGGATCATAGTTCGCTTCGTAGTCCGTCAAATTCAACTGCAGTCGTATTACATGATCGAAATCTGGGATATTCAGACTCGAATGTCACAAGTGGACATCAAGTTCGATCGAACCAACCAATGACTTCGTCCTCGAACAGGAGTCATGATATTCCCGGAACAGCCTCAGGCACTGTTCCATCAAAAGATTCCAAATCGTTGTTCCTTGAGCTACAACGTCAAGCAGATGAAATTACAGTTATAGACGAAGAATCGGGAGCAAACAAGTCGAAAACGAATCAATCTCTCAAACACAAATCTGAAGACGCTACCCATACAGTATTAGGCGCTAATTCAAACAGCGTACAGAAAAGCACTTTGTCCCGTGGTCAACATGAGCAAATAACGTCCATTTCGTCTAACCCAGACCATCTAGGGACATCCGCACCTGAATCCGGTCCACTACCGGGCAATTTTAATACGTCCGGACTATCAGAATCGTTCTCAAAATCTGCATATCACAATCAAACCATATCGAAAAACGATGTTTTCGCCCGAGGAGCATTAGATGATTCGACAACAACGGCGACGGTGGATAATTTTCCGAATGTATTTCCATGCATATTGAAGAAAGTAAACTTCGATCGAACATCAACATTTTATCTTTTGGTCAAAGGACATGAATCCGTGTCAGAATCTATCAACAACTGGACTTCAGCAATTATTCCATCAACACTGCCACGACAAACGAAAGCGTCAAAACTGTTAGACGGAAAGGCATCTAAAACAATTATGGCGACAAGTCTGGATCACGAACAACAATTAGCCCAAAATGAACATGGAACAGCAACAACAACAACAACATCAGCAACAATTGAATGCAAAATTAATCCTGATCATCCTGTTGATTTAGAAATTGATGATCAACGAAGCCATGTCGGAAAGCTATACTCACTTTGTGTTGTAGTTGATGCTATTGTAACAATTTCTGATCCTTAGTTTCTCACCCGGTCCAGCAATTGTAGAATATGAGCTTGAGGCCGAGAATTATTTATAATTTTAACATTTTTAACCAAAAATGATGAAAAATTTATGAATTATGCCAAAAAATTGGTAACATTAATATATATTTTAAAAATATATTATACTTATAACAAGGTTTTTTTGGTGTTTTAGCATAGCAGCATTTTTGATACTATTAATATATATTTTTATAGCCAAGACAGTCCAGGTAAAAGCCTAACGTATGTGTTGTCAGTGTTAACAAGAGTGCATTAGAAAAGAGTATGAAACTTCCCTGCACTCACATGTAAACCAGTGTTTTCGGCGTTACGCGTGCGTTTTCGGCCAGACACCCTCCAGCGAGTCGGTTTACATACAGCTACTGGTTCAACCGATCCCCTCCCCTAAAAGTGTGGGAGGTCCGAGCTACCCTCCCAGAAACTGGGGGGCATGTGCATGACGACTCCCAAAAACTGGGTGTCCTAGCTACACCCCCTAAAGCTATGGGGTTTCGAGCTACCCTCCCCCAGAAACTGGGGGTCTGTGCATAACCACCTCCTCCCAAAAAACTGGAGGGATTAGGATGAAAACGCTCGCGTCATCAAACACGGGTTTACATGTGACTGCAGGGAAGTGTCATACACTTCCATAATGCACTCTTAGTGTTAGTCATACCTACAACAGCTTAAGCCTATTCTCGAAGATCTATTTTACCACAAAAACAGCAAGTTCTTTCCAGTTTCCTATTAAGTTAATTTGTTTAAAAATCTACATTGTAGATTGTTGCATGATCAACAGAGGAACATATACCAAAGATTACTATTTCAACAATGTTCGTCATATTTTTTCGATTTCACTTATGTAACAATGGAATTTTGTTTGCTCAGGAAATCTGTCAAACCACATTGCATTTTAGATGACAATGATACCAATCCAATCAGTATTATTGCCAAGGTTGGGCACTTCCGGAGAGAAAGGTCTCGTTCATGCACCTCCGGTAATCATCTGTACCCCAAATGAAGGATGGCATAAAAGCATAGTACACGTTTATGCTCCCCTGGAGCGTTTAATCAATGCCCCACCTAGAAAGCCTCATGCCTCTAATAGAAAAGTTTCTGTCTAGTACACCTGAATCACTAAATCGAACGGTGCGAAAAGTAGGCTTCTCCATAAACTAATTAGGGTCGATAATGTATCCACCTCTTTCGGATACTAAAAGTCGCAACCCTTTGATACAACGGATGTGTTGCAAACTAGTATAGGGTTGTTTTGGATCAGTTCAGATTTTTGTATTAACTTATTTGTAGCACGAACCAGTTTTGCATGAAATTCACACGGGAATCTTGTGATACCCATTTTCATGCCCAAATGAATTTGTTTAACATGGAACGATTGACAAGCTCGAGTGAACACCAGGGGACGAAAGAACCGTGTTTGTACGATCCATAGTGGCGTGCAAAAACCACTGAGCTATATAGGAAGTCTCTTTGCGTTCCTTAAGACTCTCAGACACTTTCGAGTAACACTACACTTTCAAACTTTCATTACACTCAAACTCACTAAACATAAAACACTGTGATTTGGTTTACTTAAACCATACTACAAATTGTTGAAATGAAACAAACTTCGTAGATCGATCAGGCAGATAGCTTATTAATCGTAAACCGCGAGCAGATAATAAGTTAATACTCCCTAATTAATATGATTCAAATTGAATAGCGACATTAAGGTCATGCGCCAACAATGCGTTTGGTGCTGTTGGTTTCGTTCATATTGTCTAGAGCTTTATCGTCCTGGTGCAATCCTGCTCTCTTAATATTACGATCTCTAAAGGTAAAGCACCAATCTTTACTTTGTGTAGGACATGGTTATCCTAGGTGACAGAAAATTCTCATGTGTACTCACAAGTTGACAAATGTATGAGAAATCCCTTCTAGCTCCAGTCTATATCTCAACTCTGGCCGCTTGTCGAGCTGAGATAGAGCTTGGATGCCTTCAGAACTACTATAGTTCACGTCCACTATGATTCCACCACCCATGATAAAACTTCTTAGTACAAATTTTCCGATTCAAATTTGTCAGTTTTACTCTCTAAAAGTTATTTAAAAATTATGCCAAAACTCATTCAAATTCCTTTTACTACGCACTATGAGACTGTTATGCGAACTCGTCGCTGTAGTGACATTTTGTCTAAAATTTTTGCATACTACACCCAGAACCTGTGATCTCGGACACGTTCTGGGGGATTCTAAGCTTAGGGGTGTACTAGTCTATACGAACACGGTACCACCATACAAAATTATTAAAAAAATTTCTAAGTAAATTATCGTTTTAATTCGCCATATGGTAATGTTGTTTTCTTGACTTTTTATTTCAACTTGGCAATCTCTTTTTGAAACTTTTTATTTGGTTTTAAATGTATTCGGTTTTACAAATCAAACTTTCACAACGTTTCACTTAGTGTTTTATGACTTGTCCTTTTTCAAGATTCTATTAGCGCACCATGGCCTGTCATTCGGACTAGCCAGGGTACAACCGCTGAGGAGCCAAGTGCTCAAATTTGCTAACGTTAGTTAAAATTTTCATGTTAAATTTTGAAATTCATCAGTTCTATTTACGCATTTTTAGTATAAATTCATTACCCACGGCATGTTCTCCGGACTCGCCAGGGTATAGTCAGTATTAGCACGGATATATCCTCCTGCTAACCAAAATTCAATTTAACTTTAGCTTACTTTTGAAAATGTTGCATCTAAAAGGATGCCGTGCGCACCAATCCTATCCTTACCTAAACTCACAATTTTTATCCCATAGCAACTTACTTTTAGTACAACCAATGGTCTAAGTCTGTTTAGGTTGCAGGGCATAATTGGTTTAACTGTAGTTTATTTTAGTTTATATATGTTCACGCGGCCTATTCAGCTTAGTTCACAATCAAGTACCAAACATTGACCTAAACCCGATATCCCTGCCCGGGACAATGACATGTCTACCGCTGGGAACTCGCGCAACTCTCATCCGGTGATAAAGGGTATCTCCGACCGCTGGTAGACGGTGCATCGCTTGGTGGCTTCTTTTCCCCTTATTCTGGATTTTAATTTTATTTTTGGGTAACTCGCGAACTCGCTCTGTATCTTCACCTCTCCCCTTGGCCACCATTGGAGATGTCGGTTACGTTTTCGTAAGAAACGTGCCGCGGAGAAGGCCGATAAACTCACAATATCTGTTCCAGATGTAGAATTTGTAACTGAATAGATGAACAATAAAAATTAACAAATTTTCGTGCTTGATAAAGTTAAATACTTATAAATTAAGTTTTTCTTTAGGTGAAATGTGTAAAGACGTGGTGTTCAGAATCCAGTGATGAAGCTTCACTTGGTTTGCATCGAGTTGCACATTTTGAGTTCCCGCCAACATCGAGTTGACAATCCATTGTTAAGTGTGTCACACAGTTCTTAGTAATTAAATGTGATATATCTAACTACCAAGACTGTGCTTCGAAATATCATAGAAACACGGGTCAAAGTAACACTGAGGAGCGTAAATATAATTCAGACCATGCCGTTCTAGATATATACTAAAACTAAAAAATAGTGTAACATTAGGCTCTTATGAGACATATATACTAGGCCTATGCTAAGTCCGGGGCTGATGCCCCACGGACCCCCGCTCCAAGCTGTTCCTTTTTTAACGTTATAGCGTAATGCTCTTGTTGTTTTCGTGTGCCGAAAACAGGTTAAGGTATGGTATATTAATAGCATATTGAAGCTCCAGCAAAATAAAAACAACAGCACTCAGCTCCACCAAATAGCAATACTCGGCTACTCCATATAATATTGCGACAAACTAAGATTGTTTACTTTCAAAGAAACTAAATAAAACAAGTTAAGTAATAGTTACAATACATTGACCATTTAATTCTACAAGAAAAAAGATATAGTGCTTGGAAAGCAAAAAATGTAATACTGCAAAATATCATTACCTAGACCTGAACCCTGAACCTATATATTTTTACCAAACGAGATGTCCTTGTCAACTGCTTAAAATATAATATTTATGCTGTATCAAAATAATTAATAAAAATTGGCCAATTAAAATCATTCGGTCGAAATATAAGACCAAAAAAACAGTTCTTAGCACTTCCCACTTATTGAATTGTACAAAACTCTACATTTACCAAAATATGGCATCCGCCGAAATAGCTTTCCAAACATTATAATTCATTAGTGCGTTTTTGAATAGTTGTTTTTAGACTGTCGAAAAACATACATACATTTAAATTATTTGGAATTTGGAATTATTTACAATTATTTGGAAGTTGTACAAAATTGTGATAAAAAATTTCCAACTTTTGTTGTAAAAATTAAAAATCTTGGCAAGTTTGATTAAGAATATACCTATGCTGACAACAAACTCCAAGTCTTTTCTATTAGCCCCCAAGCTCGAAATTGGTCAATTTTGATGATACAACGTTAATTTTAGTACCGTTCGATTCAGCTCGATGACCTAATTCAGAATATATCCATCTTTGCCAGATTTAATTTTCCAAGTTTTAGGGTTTGGTCCTTCCCTTGGTACCCAAACATTTCGAACAAAATTTTTCTTGTAACTCTACAATTCTATATATTATACGAACCGCATTGACGAGCGGAGTGGAATGGTGGTAAAACCAGTTGAATCGAGATGAAGAGTTATTGGTATATATGTGGAAGCCTAAGTTAGGGCTAAGCCTATAGCCTTACTGTGAGCCTAAGTCATTAACCCGTTACCATAAGGAATAATTGCGAACCCCAAAAAGTAAAAATATAATATTTAAATCCAAAATGGCGTATTCTGGATTAGCTCTTCGAAGCATATCGCTGTATCTTCAACATTGACCGATTTCAACCTTCGTTGGGCTAAATGAAGAGAGCCCAAATTCCAAATGTGACCGTTGTGTCTTGAGCATAAGCTCAGAATATTATACACAAAACGCATATAGAAGTTTTAGGATTTTCCATATAACGGTTAACCAACTTGAACCTATTCTAAAGTTAAAACGAGTTTGTCCATAAATTTAGAAATTCATTGTTTATATGGAATTCATTAATTTTTGGAGTAAAAAATGTTCCGCGTTTGCCAAAACCTTCGTGTTCATATCATAAACAAACTCTAAAGTTAAAACGAGTTCGTCTGTCTATTTAGAAATTCAATGTTTATATGGAATTCATTAATTTTTGGAGTAAAAAATGTTCCGCGTTTGCCAAAACCTTCGTGTTCATATCATAAACAAACTCTAAAGTTAAAACGAGTTCGTCTGTCTATTTAGAAATTCAATGTTTATATGGAATTCATTAATTTTTGGAGTAAAAAATCTTCAGCGTTTGTTAAAACGTTCGTGTTCATATCATAAACAAATATTGGTATTCATATATCGAAATGTCAAGGTGTATAGTTAGGGTTAGACATAAAGCTGTAAGCTATTTCGACTCATAAAATGACTACAAAACAATTAACGCCATAGGTGTCCAAAGGGAGGGATATAGGTGTCATCCGCTATTTGCCCCCTCTCCGCTCCAGCGAATTTAGATATTCACAAAGTTCCCCGTCCTCCGCGGCCGGAACTATTTATTCAAATTAAGCTGTCGGACATTGGACACCAATGTTCAATGAATGTGGAACTGTGCAAAGAAATTACACAATCTCGTTATTTTACTTAGTATCGTTTACCATCAATCATGCAAAGCTCTACAGTCTAAATACCAAATAGCTCAACTGAGTGAATATTTACTCTAAATAATACAATATATAAACAAAAATAGAGACGAAATCATAATTTTTCATAACCGTTTTACATAATGTAATACCTTCGACGACATTTATTCACACATATACTACTTATTATATAGCGTTTAGATTACGCTAGGTAATGCACACCAACAACTGTGCAAAATATAGACATATATAATCTCTGTATTTTGTAAAGCTAATAATGACAAGCATAGCCTAGTGCGCTTGTACTTCGAGTCTAGTGTGTACAAAACCCGCAAGATAATGTATTAACTACCATGTATAACCGGCAAATTAGTGAATGCAAATGATATAGTATTAAGCTTATTTTAATTTTTTTCAGGAGAAACCCAGCGGTCAAATCCTAACCTATTTTATGGTACAACCGACAAATTAGTGAACGCAAATGATATAGTATCAAGCTTATTTTAATTTTTTTTCAGGATAAAACCAGCGGTCAAATCCTAACCTATTTTATGGTACAACCGACAAATTAGTGAAGGCAAATGGTTATAGTATAAAGCTTATTTTAATTTTTTTTCAGGATAAAACCAGCGGTCAAATCCTAACCTATTTTATGGTACAACCGACAAATTAGTGAATGCAAATGATATAGTATTAAGCTTATTTTAATTTTTTTCAGGAGAAACCCAGGGGTTAAATCCTAACCTATTTTATGGTACACTTACCTTGTTTTTTTAGATTTCCTCTAAATAAATCTGCTGTCTATGAAAATTCAAAATGAACAAACAAATACTAAAGAAAACGAGTTTTGGGAAGCGGACTCGCGTGTTATTATATACGGAATTTAACTCATATGTTTAACCCAGCCATGTGTCATCGTTAACTACACCGCCGATCATGGCGTCATCGTTCGTTTAACTGAACTATTGAGGTTCCAAATTTACAAATTACAAATGCTTCACAGACGAGTAATATGCAAAAACGCAGTGTTCATAAACCCACCAGAGTTAGATGGATAAACAAAATACATTATTCCTTTTACAATATCGAAACAGGCACCGCATCTCTCTATTGCAAACATCTGTTTCAACAGCAATTTTGTATAGCTATTTTTGTGCAATTTTTATGAACGATATTCATTTAGACAAAGGTTTTGGTATAAATTTCAATAATTATTAGCTGTAAATGCGGCATTATTTCAGTCTTGACGTTATCCTTTAGAAGTCAAGCCAAGTGATGGCTTTGTGGTCGTTATTGTTGTAGAGCGAAATTTTTTAAATGAAATGAGCGGTATTGGTAATTAATCTCATTTCTGTATCAAAAGTGCTTACATTATTTGTGCAATTTAAATTTGCCTAAAGCATTCATTACACATGATATTTACCAAATTCAATATTTACGCTACTGCCGAGGTGCACTTCAAAACCATTTCAGTGTACCGAAACCGCACAAAGACTAAAATGCTATTTTTAATCTTTAACCATCTTCAATTCTGTATCGCTACAAATACATCAAATTTATAAGATTTTTGTTGAATGAAAAATTATAGCCAAATTATTTAACAAAATTTCATAAATTCCAGCAGCAATAAATAAATGCGATAATAAAAGTTCATAGTTAATAATTGACATATGCATACTTTTTCACACTGATTACTAGGATACAAATATGAGACACATATGCTGCAGTCCTCATTCGCTTCACAAACTGTTCACTGATTCCTATAACATAAAGTTAATATGTTCTAAGAGAGGCTTGCCCAAATGTATCTCCTTTAGCTAATCGAAACGGAACACCGGGCCGCGTAAACCGTAAGTCGCTAATGTAAAATTATCATGATAATCCACAAATCATTGCCATTGCAAAATGAAGAACGTTGTAGCAGAAATCATTGGCAACAATATATTGGAAAGTTGCTGCCAACTTGCGCCTGAAAAATAAATTACATCGTACAAACATAAGGCAGGTTAGGTAAGATGGTTTACAATGGCGTACCCAAGTAGAAACCACTGCGCCATTCCCACCACAAACCGCTTTCGAAGTTTATGTATATAATTGACGTGTATCAAACGTCGAAATGTAAATACTGAATTCGCTCACCCCCTCAACCGTAAATCTTGCATTTGCCCCGCCTCCACTCAAATGTATATTCCGTGTAACCATGTGTGTTGTACGTCCACAACCCTGATAAATAAAGATCGGTTAAGTAAAGATTTTGCACTTTCCCGCCTATTTGTGATACATTGTCTGCTTTTGCATTTCCAAACCAATATGAGGTACCAGATCGGTATGGCTGGTCGTGTTATGTCGATCTTAAGCAATTCAAGGTGACCAGAACCAGAATACCCATTATAAAGGGTGTGGATATGTTATTACAATACTTGGGTAATGTAATTGTATTTAATGTAATAACACCAACTTATTCGAACAAAACATTTCATATTGCCACGAAGGTCTGTTGACATGCTCAAAATTTTTGCTCAAAATTTGAAAACATCTTTTTTGTGTTTTTGGTAAGCTTTAACGTGTGAACACTGTTCAAACTTATCAAAGACATTATTTTAGCCAATTATTATCGACGAGATATATTTCCAGAAAAAATTGTGAGCTCAAATTTTGATTTCGAATTTTGAAACATAGCAATTTTTGTTCATAAATCGCCGCCAGATTTTGAGCTCAAAATATGAGTAAAAAGTTTGGGATGTGAACACGCCTTAACAAAATATAGATGTACTTAGGATTATATAAATATCAAAGCTATCTCAAATCTGATCAGACAATTGAAAATGACAACGTTGCATAGTTATATTGCTGGCACTACGCACTGTTCCGAAATTCTCGAACAATTCAATCACACAATTGACACTTTTCTGAAAGCTACCCTAGACTTGTCCTAAAGTTTTACGTATTGGAAAGAGAACACGACCGAATATTAATGAGTTATGAAGAACAAAAACTTTACAATCAGCAGAAAACCGGAACAAAGTTTGAACCTACCATTTGATCCGCGCTCAGCGTACGTCTCTGGTTCACTTCGAGCTCGGTTGCCTCCGAGTGCGCTATTGGCCGAAACTTCACCGACCGGTTCAGGCTCTGATTGTAGTAAAACACCGTTATTTTGAGATTTAGGTTCTGGTTCACCGTATCCTACATATCCGCCGCGATTGTTCGAAGGATACCCTTCAGGTTCTCCTTCAGGCTCTGCTGCTGACTTCCAACCGTTCTGCGAATAACCGGGTTCGGGTTCGCTTCCGGTATATGGTGGAAAGTACGAGCGCTGTTCGCCTATAACTAAGTAATTTAAACTTTCATAATGAAACAACATGTAGAACTACAATTTCAGTTGTACCCGTGTAAGTCAGTGTACAAGTAAATAGCAAATGCTAGTTTGCACGTACTGATCACATCCAGTAATCTTCCAAATTTATAATGTGGAAAACTTGAAACGTAAAGAAATGAAATTAAGAAATATATTATGTCGATAGGAGCTAGGAAGTTACCCTCTAAGGGTCAGATTCCATTGAATGCTCCGAAATTCTCCCTCTTCAAACAACTGAGAGTATCTTTAAGTAACTGGCAGAGCCTAAAATTTTTTACGGGAGGGGGCTATGGAACCTTGATCCATACTTGGTCAACAAATTATTGTGATATTTTCATATATTTTTCATTTTTAATTTTTAATGACCTAGCTAAGGTCTGATGGAGACTGAACGGATCAATTAGTGCTTTAGATCATGAAATCGTTAGGAAATACATTTCAATTTGAAAACAATCAATTTTTTCACAATTTCACCCAACGAAACCCATAGAATATAGATATGGGAATAAGAAGAGCATGTGGTAACCCCAGAAATAAGGTCTGACGGGGCTGGGATGGATCACCTAATGGCTTAGATCATAACATCTGTTATAAAAACATTGCCTAAAAGAGTTATAGGAAAACATTTCCTTTGGAATTTCATCCAATGCGATACTCAGAATAGACATGCAGCAATTAGGAAGAGTAGCCCATCTCCGCCATGAATCAAGGCACGCCATTCGCTCGGCGTCTGCCCAGGAAAGAAAACAAACTTTGATGCTGCATTCTTATTTATGGATGAGCGTGTACATCATAGAAATGTCTGAATTCTATAAGAATGTTTTCACAAAAAGCTTTATCACAAATTGTTATCTTAGCCTGACCAAAGATTCAAAATCACTCTCGGGCAGCATGCTTTATAAAAGGGATAAACATTTTTCCACAATTGATAATATTATTTTGAAAATACCTTGACATCTCAATGTACAAACCAGGATATCACAGTAAATTAAGAGGTGCAGACATGATCCAAAATAACAAAATAAGTTTTTACAACGTAGAATGTCTAGCTTCTCTATATAACATAGGTGTCCATGGAAACTAAGAACTAACCTTCAGGACGTGGCTCTGGTTCTCCAGCAACAGTATTCTTTCCGAGAACGTCCGAGCTTGGACCAACTATGCCCGTATTGGCTAGAAAGTCCACAATGCTAACTCCTCGATTACGATTGCCGTGGTACATTAGATCGTTTGGTTTGTAGAACTGACGATCGGAAACCTTTGGTGTGTCAACAGCTAAAATATTGATGTAATGATATTCAGATATGCAACTAGGGTGTTAACTTCAGTTATTTTTGCAGCTGTTAGTTCCATAAATATAGTGACTGCCCAACAAAAACATATCGTTAAGCGACTTTATATAAAAAAGTTAGCCAACGTATATAACATTTAGATGAATTATAGCAAACGCATTTGATATTTGATTCATTTTTGTGCCATATTTTCTTGCATTTGACTGGCGGACAAGATATCCATAGAAGCACATTATGATGCCAATCGGCGCCATGATCTGCGTATTGTTCACATGCCATTTCTATCGTATTTCATGTAAAACCAACCAATGTGCAAAAAAGTTATGTCCTCTAAAAAAGTCCTAAGTTGACAATAGTCCCGCATGCGTGGCAATCAATAAAAACAGTTGACTGCGGCTTACAACTAGAACTTCTGAAACCAATCTATTCATTTTCTAGCCATAAAAATTAACATAGGTGGGCACAATTGCTTGGTGAAAACTGCCGACAGAGAGGAGTCAACGTGTAAAATGCTCTATATTTTTTGTTTCTATTGCTTCACAACCAAACGTCAAATTATACAAAATTTATGTGATAATATGCTATGCTACGCTCCGTGCGATATCTATTTAGGTACAAATATCGTCAAACGTTCGATTTGCCTTCGACGGTCGGAGATAAAACGTCAACTTCGAAATTACATTTCCGGCTGTTCAATACAATTTTTCAAATTTTAGCTTACTTGTTTCGTTCAATGATGTGAAGAGCGTACAATTAGTTCTGACATGAACTACTTAAAGACTTCTGGTAACAAATATGTGTTGGACAGATATATTAGTAAAAAGACGACTCCTGAAGTAGAGTGGCGATAAACTTGATGCGCAACGTGCCATTCTATAATTAGACTGCATCTGTGTGATAATGATGTTTGAATGACTGAACGCTGTACGCTTGGTAATTATATATTTAGCTGTATTCACCAAAGTGGCAACTCGCTAGATCGCTTTAAATGTAATAGCACAAATACTAGATCTATACAGAATGGCACTTTTACTGACAAAAGACGAAAAACCCTGAAAACAAAGCTTTGGCGTGCCATTGTACGTACCTGAAGGAACGTTGAAACTGTACTGGCCAATTTCCATGCCTTTAGCCCATATCACAAACATTTTGCCGTTTGATATGCTGTGGTCGGATTTTTCGTAAGCTGCAGCAACAAAACTAATATTATATATCAAGAGCACATGGGAAGTTCAATTTTGACAATGATAGCTGGAAAAAGCTTAATTCCAACTAAAATTGGGTCATAATTTAACTTTATTAATATGGGATCGATACCTTTCAACCATTTTTCAGAGGCAAACGGAATGTTATAAGGGCTACGTGCCTGGTTAGAGATGCTCCTTGATGAGCCGGTAAATATCACAGTAAAACGCTGTGATTCGAAGGATGACTGAATGTTATACAAATTTGCATTACGAACTAATATTCTGTGAAACCTTGAGTACACTAAATAAATGAGTTTACCATTTTAAATTAGACTGCCGAAATTAACGTCACACCTGCCCGTTATATCCAGCAGAGCACCCGCGAATTTCTAATGGAGAGGCAGGGTCGTGATAAATTTTTAATGAGAGCTCTCTGTCATAGCACTACTTGTGGTGTGCAGCGGAATTCAGTTTAGTCGGCGGACGACTTGACTGGCTGCCCACACTCGGTGATGAGGGAAAAGATCTCCTGTCTCCCCTGGATTCGCCTCTGGTTATATGTTCAAAATTTGGTGTCTGAGCTGAAATTTCATCAAACTGTTAGCTTCACGTTTTTGACGAGGTATATCAGTGAACTCGTATAAAACAATTTTATCTATGACTGTATAAGTCTACATTCAAAGGATACCGAAAATTTAGCGCGCACTGATATAGTAAATTTGTTTGCAGAAATACACAACAAACTTGCTACAATTTCCAAAAAATAAGAGATTTGAAATTTCCGGACTTTATTTGATTAAATCTTTGAAACCTTCAGTATAACTATTTCTGAAATTCAGGTGACCCATTTCGAATATTTTTGAAATTTTTATGAAACATTAAATAATATAATAATATAAAATTTAATAATTTTATGCCATTTTCGGCTAGTATTTTATTAGAATTTTAGTGCGTTAAATTTTCAGTATGTTTTAAAGTATCTCCACATTTACTATAAATCTATTAGCTATGAAACCCCGAAAAACTGCGACCATACTGTTTTACAACAAGATACATCGCTATATGTGCAGCACAAAAAAGTGTCTGAAAAAGGCGCTTTTTTAGCTTAAAATTTTTCATCTCAGGTCCGGTGGGGGGGGATCCGACCCATGGATCCCCCCCTGTATCCGCCCGTGTATGTGCTTGTTTAATTACTCTATCATCATATTTAAGTTTACCTTGTAATGGCTTCCGAAACATAACGTACGTCATGCCATTAATTCTAAAGCCGGCGGCCGCAGTTAAACTATCGGTTCCGCCGTATTCTTCGTCCTGCAGTGGAGTCGAACGATCGCGTGTGTAATAGTCCCCGATGTAGCTCAAACGGTCGCCATGTACCATTCCAATTACAATGTCGGTGCAATCCATAGGATGTGGATTTGCTGAAATCGAAAAAAAATACGTACACGTAGAAATGTAAACATATATTTTGCTGTCTAAAAATGTAATAATTAAAATTATTTGTCGTATTTTTATGTTTTTATTAGTTTTTATATTCGCTGTGATATTATCGCCCTGAGGTCTCGGACCTCACCTCCCCCTCTCGAAGGCTCGGTGTACCCCCTGACGGTACCACCCTACCCTACCTCGAAGATGCCGCACGTGCACATAGGCACTTTTGTGTGGAAGGCGCCTCACCCCCGCCCCCCACCGTTCCGCACAGAATCCCCGGCTACCCGCACCCGAGATGACCACGCGCCGACCCGGCGACTCCCCCGCTGATATCTCGTAGCGTCGGCATATATGCTTTATACCTTTAGCTTTGTGATTTCTTCAAGGTTTTGATGATTAATATGTTTTTACATACATTTCTTGGAGGATAACAAACTTAAATCTCGGTTACCTCATTTTATGTGCTGTGATGACATGACTGATGATTGACATGACTGATGACTGATTGACATGAATGATGATTAATGATAGTGATTTTATATTCAAAACCAAAGTGCTAACCTGAAATTATCAATACTAACTATTTTTCGTTTGTATCCTTTGCTTCGCAAGGTATATATAGCTCCAATTATTGTGCTCTTTTCACCAAAGACACTTTTCTTGGCGTTCAGCGTAAATATTAACCTTCAGTCTTAGTTTAAGTAAAACAGTACACAACTCACATAACTTATACAACTTGCGAATGTCTGTGATAAATGCTGCAATCTTAAGACACCGTATCTACGTAGAAACACGTATACTTATGAAAATAAAAGATAACGGACTAGAGATAATTAAGGCATTTGCATACCAAGATACCGTACTGTTTGATGTTTTTATCAATTTTTTTACTTTAAAGACAAAAGTATGTGATATTATCGACTTCGTTTTACTACAACATTAAATTTCTCCAGAGTTACTATTTACCTCAAGTATCCATGTACGATAGTCATCAGCTACCAATCATTTGGCGCAAATATACGCTATAGTTATTAACACAGTGGTAACACAGTGAACCGGAAACAGGAGGCTGCTCCCTCTTCCAGAAATAAAACTGGAGGGAAAAGCCCTTCGTTCTGCAGTGGCCCCAACACAAAATAAGGAAATTGTTTTTGTATAGGAACTAGTTCTTGCATCCAAGAATGACGATTATTAGTTTTCCCTCCCAGAAGTGCTATATCTTAGGATGTCCACCGACATGATTTAATCTGAGCTTACAACCTGTGGATTTGTTTCGTCTTAGCTTGCCCCCACCCTTATTCAGAACTGTTCCAAGGTGCCTGTACTAACTTGCCTAAGTTAGAAAATCAACTGCACATAAAGTATACCTAGCGTGATATTTTATAAAGAAATTGTTTGATAAAATGGTCGACAAATTTTACTCCAAAATGTATTCGCAAAGCTTGGGTTAAGGTGAGTAAGCCCATTAATGAGACATACCACTGTTATGCGGTTATCGATATACTAAGCCTAACAAGTAGTCTTAGCCTAAGCTAAGGTACCTATATGAGCCATGTACTAAGCCTAAGCCTAAGTTCGTGCCCCCCGGTCTTAAGTGGGGCTGCCGTCCCTTGAACCCCGCTCTAAGTTGTTCTTTTTCTACTGTTGTTGCAACGCTGTCATTCTATCTCTGTACAGCTCAAACGCAATACTACGAATTGAAATTTTAAAGCATAACGAATTTGTAAAACTCATTTTACGGTGTCCCACAAGACGTGCACTATCTTTTGTTTGATGTTGCGTAGTTTTGTCTGATACAATGCAACAGTTTTAATTGATATGGCCAAATTAATTTGTAAAACGTGCAATGTTTGACATATGCTAGCGTGCTCCAGGAATCGTATCTGGATCATAGGATTGCAGGATAGGGACGCAAGTCTTTAAGTTTTTGCTGTGTTGTTATCCCTTGCACGCATAGAGTCACACGTTTGTAACAGCGTAGATTGCGACACGATGCACCAATTGAGTCTGTCGTGGGGTGTGCATTAAAACGTGCGTTGTTATTCCCTCAACTTCTGAGAATCATTAAGAAACTAAAAGATAGCTATTAAATAGGGTAGTAGCTAACATATAAGGCGCGTACACAAACGACGATGGAAATTGTTAATCTAAATTTAGACTGTAGCGAAACTCAGGTAACACAATAACTCACAAAGTGCATCTGATGTCACTTGACGCCTGGGCGTTAAACACTTAACCACCCACAATCTACAATTTTTGATTATATACAATGTTATCCATTTATTACTGGCTGTAACAGCATTATTTTGATTTATAACGAAGCTTTGAAGATTTTAGCAACTGATTTTTCCGCAGGAGATCAAATAGACCGTGAAAATTAATAATACCTATTATAGTATGGCAACGCTGATAATACGTGTGTTTGTTTGAGATTACTTTTATTAAACTCAGCATTAGCTATTCTGGTGTCGTAATACTTCGGAGACATAAAGATTCAAGGAGATCAAATAGACCATGAAAATAATACCATTTATAGTGTGGCAGCACTGATGATACGTGTGTTTGTTTGAGATTACTTTCATTAAACTAAGTATTAGCTATTCTGGTGTCGTAATACTTCGGAGACATAAAGTTCGAGGAGATCAAATAGACCGTGAAAATAATACCTTTTATAGTGTGGCAGGGCTGATGATACGCGTGTTTGTTTGAGATTACTTTCATTAAACTAAGTCTTAGCTATTCTGGTGTCGTAATACTTCGGAGACATAAAGTTCGAGGAGATCAAATAGACCGTGAAAATAATACCTTTTATAGTGTGGCAGGGCTGATGATACGCGTGTTTGTTTGAGATTACTTAAACTCAGTATTTGCTATTCTGGTGTCGTAATACTTCGGAGACATAAAGATTCGAGGAGATCAAATAGACCGTGAAAATAATACCTTTTATAGTGTGGCAGCGCTGATGTTACGTGTGTTTGTGTCAGATTACTTTTATTAAACTCAGTATTAGCTCTTCTGGTGTCGTAATACTTCGGAGATACAAAGATTCGAGGAGATGAAATACACCGTGAAAATAATACCTTTTATAGTGTGGCGGCGCTGATGATACGTGTGTTTGTTTAAGATTACTTTTGTTAAATTTAGTATTAGCTATTCTGGTGTCGTAATACTTCGGAGACATAAAGATTCGACGAGATCAAATAGGCCGTGTAAATAATGCCTTTTATAGTGTGGCAGCACTGATGATACGTGTGTTTGTTTGAGATTACTTTTATTAAACTCAGTATTAGCTATTCTGGTGTCGTAATATGTTTGTTTGAGATTACTTAAACTCAGTATTAGCTATTCTGGTGTCGTAATACTTCGGAGACATAAAGATTCGCGGAGATGAAATAGACCGTGAAAATAATACCTTTTATAGTGTGGCGACGCTGATGATACGTGTGTTTGTTTAAGATTACTTTTATTAAATTCAGTATTAGCTATTCTGGTGTCGTAATACTTCGGAGACATAAAGATTCGAGGAGATCAAATAGACCGTGTAAATAATGCATTTTATAGCGTGGCAGCACTGATGATACGTGTGTTTGTTTGAGATTACTTTTATTAAACTCAGTATTAGATATTCTGGTGTCGTAATACTTCGGAGATATAAAGATTCGAGGAGATCAAATAGACCGTGTAAATAATACCTTTATAGTGTGGCAGCGCTGATGATACGTATGTTTGTTTAAGATTACTTTTATTAAACTCAGTATTAGCTATTCTGGTGTCCTAATACTTCGGAGACATAAAGATTCGATGAGATCAAATAGACCGTGTAAATAATGCATTTTATAGCGTGGCAGCACTGATGATACGTGTGTTTGTTTGAGATTACTTTTATTAAACTCAGTATTAGATATTCTGGTGTCGTAATACTTCAGAGACATAAAGATTCGACGAGATCAAATAAGCCGTGTAAATAATGCCTTTTATAGTGTGGCAGGCAGCACTGATGATACGTGTGTTTGTTTGAGATTACTTTTATTAAACTCAGTATTAGCTATTCTGGTGTCGTAATATGTTTGTTTGAGATTACTTAAACTCAGTATTAGTTATTCTGGTGTCGTAATACTTCGGAGACATAAAGATTCGCGGAGATGACATAGACCGTGAAAATAATACCTTTTATAGTGTGGCGGCGCTGATGATACGTGTGTTTGTTTAAGATTACTTTTATTAAACTCAGTATTAGCTATTCTGGTGTCGTAATACTTCGGAAACATAAAGATTCGAGGAGATCAAATAGACCGTGTAAATAATGCATTTTATAGCGTGGCAGCACTGATGATACGTGTGTTTGTTTGAGATTACTTTTATTAAACTCAGTATTAGATATTCTGGTGTCATAATACTTCGGAGATATAAAGATTCGAGGAGATCAAATAGACCGTGCAAATAATACCTTTTTAGTGTGGCAGCGCTGATGATACGTATGTTTGTTTGAGATTACATTTATTAAACTCAGTATTAGCTATTCTTGTGTCGCAATAGTTCGGAGACATAAAGATTCGTAGCGCTGATATTTCGAAATTTCGGAATAGCAACTTCAGAAACAGCAAAATCACTAGCGACTTACGGGTTTATGGATAATCTACCTTAACTAAACAACTCCCAAAAACCGTTAAACCTTGCAATAGTAACAGGGGCTCAGCACAATATTTACAAGTGAGTCGCAGGGCAATTAAACGCGAATGGTCGATAGGAGATACGGTGGCGCCTTACTGCGAGAATCCTTTGGTCGAAAAGTAACGTAGCGCCACCCCAGTCCTTATTCTTGTTGCGCCCCTGAACACTAAATATGATAAAACATAAAAGTAGAATTTGTTACAAATGAATAAACAATTGCGCAAAACCGCTAAATCTTGAAACAGTAACAACGTCAGCACGAGATATACAAGTGAGAAGGAGCGCAACTCAACCCGATGGGCCGCTAGGAGATACTGTGGCCGCCTTACTGCGGACATCTTTTGGTCGAAAAGTGAAGTAGCGCCACCCCCGTCATTCCTCTTGCTGCGCCATTGAACACTAAATATGATAAAACATAAAAGTAGAATTTGTTATATATAAATGGATAAACAATTGCGCAAAACCGCTAAATCTTGAAACAGTAACAACGTCAGCACGAGATATACAAGTGAGAAGGAGGGCAACTCAACGCGAGGGGCCGCTAGGAGATACTGTGGCCGCCTTACTGCGGATATCTTTTGGTCGAAAAGTGAGGTAGCGCCACCCCAGTCATTCCTCTTGGTGCGCCATTGAACACTAAATATGATAAAACATAAAAGTAGAATTTGTTATAAATGGATAAATAATTGCGCAAAACCGCTAAATCTTGAAACAGTAACAACGTCAGCACGCGATTTACAAGTGAGGAGAAGGGCAACTCAACGTGAGGGGTCGTTAGGAGATACTGTGGCCGCCTTACTACGCACAGTTTTTGGTCGAAAAGTGAGGTAGCGCAACCACCGTCTATAAAAGTAGGGTTTGTTATAAATTGATAGATACTTACTTGGAGCATTGTTACTTTTTGGAATGGGAAAGTTGTAACACGACGGTTTCGTATCTGAAAATTGATATGTAGTTATAAGAAAACTTTTATAGTTTTTTAAGAAAAGAGCTAGATATTCTAGGTTCAACGCCATTGACCAGAAATGAGGATAGCGAAATTTAGGTGAAACCTGTTTTAATTATACATTAAAAATAAAACGAAAATTGGTTAAGCGAATCATATGTATAAATATGAATCAGAGCAGGATGAGAACCATGCTAATCAAGCATGTAAGCAATCTTAAATCTTTTAAACACGCTATAAATAGGGAAACGATTTTATAGTAGTGCTAATTTTACAAGAATTAGGTTAGGTAAGCATAGTAGCTACAAATCAAATACATCCATTAGCTGTTACATATCCACGAATTTTAAGTTTGAAATGGTATACAGGTAAGGATTTTAAACGCGAATCAATTCCGTTCAACAAACATGCGTGGACTGACCGACAATATATTGCTCAGGCTCACGAGCTCGCTCAAAAACAACGAGGAAAAGGCAAGTGATCAAGGACCCCGAACCACACTTCAGAGGAACATCGTACCGACGGTAGCGCGACAATCCGTTTCAAGTGATAGCACAACTTGAGGACAAGTGTGACAAATGGTGAGTAATTATCAATAGGGAGGTTCCCTGTAACCACAGGGCCAAGTAAGTCAAAACACTGCACTTCTTATACAAATTCCAAGCTAAGAGATTCTAAATTATATTATTATAATATCTCAATATCGCCACTCCTTTTAGCTAACTGTTTCACAGAGCCACAATACAAAGAATCTGGCTCCTCCGATAATTCCAACGAAATTATGTATCTCACCTATTGGTCGCCATCCTACCGCTATCCACGTGTTGCTCTGGAATCCCAATATTATTTCGATTTGATCCTGAAATTATTTTAAAAAAATTATTTCGATTTGATCCTGAAATAAAAAATCTTATTTGTCGTTTTTCGATGAAACCATTTAGCTTCTCTCATAATATCAATTCCAATCTGAATTGTTAACTTTTGACCATAAGCATTATAGGTTTATTGTAAACACAGCGCAGTGCGAATTTTCTGCAATGAGAAGTATTTTCAGTTTTTATTATCCAAAACAGCACACGTTCGCTTAACCGAAATTGAATAAAAACGATCGTTTGTCAATGTATTTTTCAAAATTATATAAAATCAATAGTACTAGCATAATGAAACATTTACACAGATACAACCAAAACGTAGATCGCCAGTGAAAATAGCGATACATTGTAGCTTCAGCGTAATGTACTTGGCCATTGGTTTATTGGTCTCTTTGAGAAACCCCGAAAACCACTATCTATAGTAGCTTGACAGAGCGTACTTCGACCAGCGGCTTTTTGTGGCCTGTTTATATAGTAAAAGCCACGTCGTACCTGTACAATTCGATAAAACATCTTATCGTTGTCGCGAAAATTAACTTTCGTATAACACGAGGGATTAAATACTGAATCCAACTGTTGTAGTTGGTCAAAATTGTAATTAAAACAATTATCGGCAATTTGTGAAGGCACTGTAGCTGATAACGTCGGCTGGAATGCTTTCTGACAGTGTCGTCCGAAGTATGGCGCTTGACAGTAACAGCGATTCTTGCGTTCAGATGCAGATTCAAGTTTAACACACATCCCACGACTTGTGCAATCCTCGTTTGTTATGCAGTCTTCTGTAACAATAAAAGATCTATTAATGGCTTGGTCGGTAAATCGCTTCCGGTGCCTCCGTTTTCCAAGCGAAAATCGTATACGTTGTTTTCTATCAAATACATTGAGCACATATTTTGTTTATTTTGATTTTACTAATTTGTTGTTTTGCCAATTACCCATTTTCCCAATTTCGGTTTCTCTCAATTCCTATTTCCTCAGTTTCATGTTTTACCATTTTTTTGTTTTACCGCTTTTCTACTTTGCCCATTTCCCCTATTTCTCATGTTCCCAATTTCCCATTTTGCCGATTTCAAAATATATATAACTTTATAGCACCTGGTGCAACTCAACCAATTTTTCCAAAATTCGATATACACAATGAATTAAAAAGAATTACCCAGACATGTCCTAAAACCTTCAAATAGATGACATTGCAAATAATCATTTAAAATATTGAGCAGTGTGTCTGTAAATAAATGTAAAATTAACCAAAATATAATTTTATTACTATACCAGGTTGATCGCTAGCTGATAACGTTGATATTCTCAACATTTCACGATGCTAATTACGTTGTCTGAGCAATGTAGTTTTCCGTAATACTTGCTTGAGCTTTACTTGTAACTCTTTGACACTTTCCGCAATACTTGTAGCTCTCTGCGATTTTTGGGAGCAGTTTTCAGCTGTGCATTCTATATACACATGTGTATTTTCTATTACAGAAATTACGTAAAACTTGAAATGCACAACGTTTAATTTTATTCGCTAAATGCAAAAATAGTTTGAAACATTAAAACTTTCCCAATCGCCGTTGTGCCTTAGAATACCAAATTGGGCATAAATACTGCTTTTTATTAAATTATATGTAAACATTATATAAAAGAAAGATCAATCAAAATAGTATTTTGTAGCACACATAGTCGTGCCGTTAACTAATTTTGTCCAATACAAAGGTGCGACGCTGACGTTGCAAATATGACGATGCGAACTCGCGCTGTTTTCTGAATCGCATTTTAGTGGCTAATATATTGCAGCTTTTGTTACATATGTTAGCGGAAGTACCTCCGATTTTGTTTTAATTTCTCTGTTTTATTTCTTAAACCTTTAGCTCATGAATTTGATTTGTATTTTGACTATCGCTGAAAAAGTTATTGTCGCCGCGATGAACGGAACCCGAGCCATTTGTGCAAGAATTGTGCTCGCTAACCGATGAGCTATAACGACGCTGATGTTCGGATTCTTAAGGTTTTTCGTTACACCAGCAAATAACAGCACTCAGCCAAACGGACGCTACACAGTAAACTAAGTCAATGAAATACTTTGTATTATATTAAGTTGCTTCGGAGTAACTACACGCCGTAAAGGGTTAAATATAATTGGTATTTGTGAATTCGCCAACCCAAGTGCTTGCGTATTCAATTAATTATCTAGCGCGTAAAGCAACTATTTCATTACATATCTAAGTGTTTGATATGCATTTCAATCATATACGTTCAAAAAGTCAATATTCCAGGATTGTAGTTTCGCGAAACTAAAATTTTAGATTGAAATTTTTTAATTTTTATTATGTACATAAATAAGCGTTCACATGCACAATAGAAACATTCCCTACTATCGCTCAACATTTAATCTACTGTATTAGCGAAAATACCACATTTTTGTATTAAACCATTATGTCTATAGATCAGAAGGTAATATAGTATTTTGTAGAAAATCCTATTACACTTCTTCAACTTATTGCTTTCAAGTCAAATTCTCAAGGAAGTTGAGAATTTGGTGACAGAGGCGCTTAATATTTATATTCCCAACGATAATTAGGCCTAAATTCCAAAAATACATCATTTTCTGTATATACTAAAAGGTTTAGATTGACAGATTGTTTACGAAGCCATCAGAATTATAAAAAAATAAAGATAACGTTGAAATGATAATGAATATTGACCACAAAATGTATAATTATATAATTGTGATATTCACTACTTTTGTGTATATGCAAGGCATCTACGTCGTTCTGACAGTCTAAATACTGTTTACCATCATCATTTGCTTTTGAAGCTTCATTAAACTAAGTATTTTTACTATAATGCTATTATATTCTTAAAATATTTTTTGGTTTTCTGATTATGAGACGTTTACGTTATAAATTGTCCATCATGTGTAAGTTTTGTCTAGGTACAGCCTGAGTAACACCGTTAGTGATATGGTGTAGAGGATACCAAAACTATATTCTATGCAATTAAATATGGTGTTTCAGAGTTTCTGTATGTTGTCGTGGACGCCGTGAAATTTTAGCTAGTCGTGAATTCCTTAGTAAAGACACTTTACTGCTTTTCGTTGTAAGGCATATATGCAGTGCATGAGACGCTTACGTTATGAATTGCCCACCAAGAGTAAGTTTTGTGTCCATCTATAACCTGCGTAACAGCGTTAACGATATGGTGTACAAGACAACAAAACTAATGCTATCAAATATGGTATTTCGAACACCATTACTACGATTTCTGTAATTTGTCATGGAACCGGTGAAATTTTTGATTAGCGTGAAAAAATTTCAGTTTTTGCTATTTGAAATTTCACTTCGCTGCTTTTCGTAGTAAGGAGTCTATACAATGCAAGTTCTATCCATGGACTTACCTTGCAAGACTTTGAACGGTATGGTTGATGATATATAAAATTCGAAGTGTGACTTAGATATTTTTGCCATCTTTTTAAATAACTATTCAAACATAGGGTGTCGAAGACACTGTACTATAGTGTACATGGTGTCCGTGACACCATTATTTGTGCTGCATAGTATATTTCTTCCGACTAACACCATATATAACATAAACGCTGCAATATATTATTTACTTCAATTTTCAGGGCGGTCATGAATAACCCTGTTAGAGGCACCACAGTATATTATTGTTTCACAAATATATACCTAAACATTGTCAAACACATATTATATATAATTTTGGATGCTATATATGGGTTAAACATTTTAAACAGCTAACCTTTCATCTGACAATATTGGCCGACGTAAGGCGGTCGGCAGGCACATTTTGGTTCATTTCCCTCCACATTTATTTCGCCGTTTCCAAAACAGCCGTTCAACGGACCTTTGCTTATATCTATAATGAAACATAGCTACGGTTCCCGATTAGACGATGGATACTGATGTGATCATCTTTGTGCAGAGGGAAGTTTCATTAAACGACCCGTCATATTTTCAGCAATGACCCATTTATCTGAGCAATATAAGTGATGCCATACGTTGCGTTTTGTGGGGTAGTTTTTTATTTCCAAATGCATTAGCCATAATGTCTTTATAATAATATAAAAAATTATTGCAATATGTAACTTGGATTTCACAACAGTCAACTGTAACATATGTTTTTCGCTGAGATACTATTCACTTTGACTATAACGCTTACATAATAAACCGCTGTATATTTTTCCAAATAGGCAAATTTTTAAAAAACAGCTGAATTTACCATCTTGGCATATGTCATTTATAGGGGCTGATAATTTGTTAATAGCTTAGTGCAGGGGTGGGGGAGCTTGGAGGCTTAGTAGGCGGCAGCCCAACGACTTAGGCGTATGCTTAGTGTAAGTATTGAATAATTTGCAAAGCTTAGACTAAGGACTGGGCTTGGTATACAGAGAACGGTGTAGCAACGATATCATGTCAATGCCGTAGCACAGTTTTGGGACTATTCCAGTTTTATTTTATATGGTAGCTTTTGTTTTCTAATAGAGCGCCCGTCGGAATCCTATTGTGCACTTGCTTCACAAGATGAGATATATAGCAATTCAGTTTAAATGACCTCACTTGCGGTGATTTCAGACTTTGCAGGCACGGTTGTGACAACGGCAACCAGTGCGACAACAACACTAGTTTGAAGCAATAAGCCGCACAGCCGTGCATAACAATCGATAAATGCACGACAAATCGTGCAATAAATAACTTGCGACATTGTTGTAGCCTAGTTTTATATATTATGTACTATATGCAACAAATAATTGCGTTTTATAGCCGGCGGCAACATAAAAACAACAAAAATAATATACATTTTATACTGTCTCACTTCAAGCAAAGTGTGCCTTGATTGTTGAAATTTTGTCATGTTGACATATGCAAATGAGCTGGTCTATGCGTTCGTACCAACTCAACCTTTCCTGTACTGCGAAAGAAGATATTCGAAGGATTCCTCTTGGACAAGTTATGCAACATGACACTGTGTATGCATAAACAAATGCAACAAAATAAGTAAATTGTTGAAACACCGAAACTGCACAGTCCGCATAGCCAATAATTTTGCATATATCCTTAGGAACTGATCCTTAGCAGAAATAGACTTCACCGCTGGAATGTGTGCGTATAACAGCTCAAAAATCCAAAATATAGCTGAATCCTCACACTTCGGCAATGAGATCCACATATGCTTAAATGAAACCCCGTTCCAGTTTTTTCCATCAGGATTCTTAAAACAAATCTAGCGAGAAAAAACTCGTGCATCGTGGTAGCGAAATGAACTAAAAATCACTTATGTAGAATTCCAAACATTTAAATGAACCCCCATATGTACTCAATTAGAAGGAACAAACTAAATATTTACTGAATTACATTGGACGAATGTTCGTTACCATCAGAGTAACTTCAGTTTTTTTATCTTTTCGCAAATACTGTAGACATTCAAATACTACCACGCAACCCGAACGCCTTACACTAATTTTAGCACCTTAGCTTTCAAATATCGAAGGTTCCTTAGTAGCACCAATGCACGATGGTACTACAAAGTTGATTAAAAGGCTACGTATGTTTTTAAAACGACCGTTACAAGCAAGTAGCATTAGTTTAAAAGCTGTGAATTTGTTTAACTCCACCTTGCATAACGTCAATATCTGCACATGTCCAAAACGCATAGTTGCCCCATTCTTGAGCTTGACGCATTAGTCGTAAACTACAACTCCGGCATTCTTCCTGCGGCAAACGAACGACATAGTGTGTTAGCCTTAAAAAATACGTATCGCTTGTAATTAGTCAGTGGCGTTATCGATTCCAAGGTTCGTAGCATACCGCATAGTAGTTCCGACATATTTATTTGTTTACTTTTTACTTTTTTAAAATGTAGTTTAATCAAAATTTTTAATTTTGAACATTGTCATCAAATCCCGGAACAAAAGCGACGATGTGCACATATGATAATGGAGAAAAATATCCTTCCGCAGCAAATGATGATACTAGGCTTCGATGTCAAAAAACGAACTGCTAGATTTGTCAACAAAAAGGGTAATTTTTTAATTGATATAATACTCTTTTTAAGAGAAATGTGTGACAGCAGTTTATACTGATTACGGTTGAACGTTTAGTTTTTTCAAATTTTAGTTTCATCTAATGCACCGGACAGAGACTAAAATCAAAATTGTCTTAATATTCAAAAGAAATCTCCAGAGTTTTAAATTAAACGATTGCTCGGTTTTACCACCGATATGGTAACAATCATTTTGTTTTGTATTCGTACAAGAAGCAACGATTACTCCAGCGCCAAGAATCGGAATGGTTATGCTTGAGCGAGGGCTTCAAACGTTAGCTGAGCTCTATACCATCACATGAGTCATCGATCAAGCTGGTTCATTGAGCTTGAGTTTGTGGCTTTATGCGTACTAATATATTAACAAGTTGAAAAAATATTTATTTCGCGCAGTAAATTATAGTGGCTTTTCAAAACAATAGTGTCACTTATTTGTTATGTTCCGATTTATACATTGAACCTTAGCAGTGGAAGAGTAAAGTTTCCTTAAAACATGTTATGCGGAGACAAAATGACCTTTTCTTAACCCTTTCCCGCATGGTGTCTCATATATGATACAGTGTACACTGTGACGCGATACGCTTGCCGCGTTTCACGTGCGGATTACGCTTGCACGTGGGTTGAAATTATTTGTCTTGCGGCGTTCCTTAAGAAACCGAGCAACAGCGCATAGATACTGTAGTGGTTATCGTACGAGGCTTCCATCAAACCGCCGCGGCAGCAAAAGTTAGTTCATCATTGCACGAAATACAGATTAATTCATGTGGGAAAGTGTTAATAAAATAAATAAGACATAATAAGGCATAATATAATAAATAAGACAATAAAACTAAATAGCAAATACATTGGAATACTCGAAAATCTGTTATCAAGATATTAATAATAGCAGATAGTTCTGGACAGGGGGTAGAAGGGGTCATCGCCCCTCATGAGAGTATACGCGACTCCCACGCGTATTTTACACCACTGTGTTGAAGGCTCCGCACTAAATTTTAAAATTTTTCGAGGGGTTTTTGATGTTTTTTAGTTAGCACTAAAACGAAATAAACTATTTCCCGTCTCGATCTTGCAGAAAAAGCGGATTTTCCTTTTAAAACAGAATCATGGGTTTCTTGATTGATTACATCTAATCGCAGTTGAGAAACTGCATTAAAAACAATTACCCTGACATGCTCGTTGCACAGTCGAAAATAGATACATCTGGCGAAGCTCCAGCCCAATCAGAATAATAATTTCATACATCAAATGAACTTTAACTGTGCCAGACAGTTAAGTAACAATTACAAGTGATCCATTTACAAAGCACCAATGAATTCCCTTTGTCAAATTTATGATGTATTCTAAATCATTTATGGCCAGCATTGCGGTGCTGAAAGATATGTTCGAAATAAGATTTACATAATTTGCTTAAATTGCTGAAAGTATAACTTATAATTAATGTCAGGCTCTTATGCATCACGGAATTCTCATTTAAATTTTATTTATTCGCCAATTTTAATGAACATAATGTACACTGTTTATTCAGTTACTAGAAAGAAATCATTTTCCATAATTATCAATGATATACTGTTTATGCACATCGGTCAAACTGTAGTCGAACCTAATTAGACACTCACCTAGTGTCTAACACATTTATCATTAGCAATGGCAGCCAACTTACGTCTGATCGTGCATTCCAACATATCCACTTTGATCACCAACTGGCGATCGGCTCAAGACTTCTAGGACATTGCCATCACTATCGAGCAAATCGATTCGAAATGCACCTTGATGAGCGTAGGCCATTTTCCATGTCACATTCACACTTGATCCTGGCAACAAGGTTGTGGCTTGGTCTAAAAATATTACTGCTTGCTTACAATGTTTACAATATGTTGTAGTCCAAATGTTCCAAATTACCTACTTTGGCTAAAGTACTATTCTATGTTCAGTGCAAAATACACGCTATACATCGCTGGATTCTGGTCAGGATTGCACGAAAGAACTCATAGTGAGTGGTGGACTTTGTTCTGCTGCTCATATTTGAACTAACATCTCAAGATACTTCAATCATGGTATGCGTTATATTATATTATAGTTACAACCTGCTAAAGCAATATTTGATGTTAGTTGACTCTACTGAAAAGAATGATACTCTTCAGCTTTGCCTTACTATCGCCCGCTGTTCGTTGCAGTCGTTTTTGCTCACCAAGTGGGTCATAAACATGACTACTCCACCCATGTTCATGAACCACCCCATTCAGACTCTCAGGTTCTTGGATGACCAACTTACCCCAGCCATGTTCACATGGTTCATGGAACACTTTTTTAATTTTTCTAAAAATTTATAGATACATTCAAGCATAATACATTGAAATATATTACATTGAAACTGGTATCGGCATACGTCTGGAATACGTTCGACCACTAGAGTTAAAAAGTTCGGTCCAAAGACCAGATTAAAACGGGCCCGGCCAGTCCGAACCTAAGACGAAATTTTCGAGCCGGGTTGCCATTTGTCAAATAAGCCCGAAATCGTTACGATAACACGCATTGGTCATTGCGAAGGTTTAGTCATGTATTGTTCGCCGCGGGGATTTTTTAGCGGACTAGTATCTGCTTCAAACTGGCCTGTGGCTGGTACACCAAGCTCCACATAAACCAAGCTATTCAGGTTCCATTTAGCGTGCCTCAACGTTTGCACAACGCTATACAAAACGTACAATACTGTGCGTATGAAAAGGTTCATCAAATTTACTCCACCTGTAAGAAGATCCTCATCTCATCCTACTGTCCATAAAAAGGCTAACACATCAATGGGAACCTCGTTATCATTTATCTTTTCTAAAAAAATGTCTAAATCAACG
>JASANE010005626.1:0-16141 GCA_030248225.1 Trileptium ribeirensis | reverse complement strand
ATTGTACTCAATTTTATGCTCTTGTAACTACATTGCATAGGGTATAGGGCTTTAGTCATAGGTAGAAATACTTATATTTGAATTCTTCAACCAAAAAATTCCTCATAATGGTTTAATTGAAAAGACTTTATTTCAATAAATAGCGCCAAATATTACAAAATTCTCTTTTTAGCTGCATAAAATTAACTAATTAGCTTATTAGCTAATTAACCACTCAAAAGTTTTTAATCCCAAATATCAGATGCACACTCTGACATGATAGGCTTTCAAACAAAAAAGTTTTTTAAAATCCGTTCAGTGGTTCTTGAGATCCGTCGGACCTAACGAACGAACGGACGAACATCGTACCTTTTTACTCCCAGACAGAAAATAAAAACGCTTCGCTCAACTTCGCCGAGCTCCGCTAAATAAAGTTTTCAAATGTTTCATAAAATTGCCATGCCCAGTAAGAAATTGTACCTTTATTCAATTTCCATAGAAACGTGGAGTACCTTTTACAATTTCTTGGAGGGACTATCTCTAGTCTGCAAGCAGAAAGTCTTAAATATTGTAGCACTTTATGGGAATGCAGGTTCGGAACCCACAAAAGTACTGTTCGATTTCTTCTTAGCCAACCAATCAGCGAATTCATTACCAAGCTATCCTGGATGCCCTTTAACCCATCCTAGTTTCAACTTATTCCTCTTACCAACCCTTTTTAGATGCTTTATGCGTTCCAGCACGCACCAAGTTCTGATTCGTACATTACGCAATGCCTTAAGTGCAGTTTGACTAAATCTGGCTAAACACAGCGATACTTCTACTCCTAAATTTTTTTTTCCTAAAAATTTCTGCGCATCTGCATATCGCAGTAATGTCTGGCTGAAAACAGCTTCATGTTGACCAAGCGGGATGGATAATGATACTTCATTTGGAATAAAGGCGCCAACCAAAACTCATTTTATTACACCTGTTCATGGCCGATCCATCCGTGTAGCATACTATTTCAGTACTTTCCACAGAGTCGACGCTAAAGTCCTCGTAAAATCAGAATTTGTTATTCCTTGTTGCTACAACACTATCTGAAAGCATGCTCAGAAGGAACCATATTTGACAGCTTTATCCGCTATCATCAGTTGCCCGCGTCCCTTAATCATATAATCACTCCATGCATTTGAGTCTGTGGTGTATTCCTTCAGTACCAATTCCTTGGCCAATACATCAATGGGTATGATTTTCAACACCGCTTGTAATCCATCAAGCGGAGTGAGTTCTAAAAACACCCGCAATCACGCAACAAGCTAATCTCTTAACCGTTTTAAGAAAGCCGGTATATGACACTAGGTGTAATCTCTACCACCATACACCACACCACACATGAGTGATGCCATAACCACATACCAGGGAAAAACCGGAACCGTCCTATTAAACCGGACCCGGAACCTGGTCTTCAAAATTTATATATAGTAAAACAGATGACAGAAAAAATAAAGGCATAGCGGATTTAAAAAGCATTAAAAATATGGTTCCTTCTGAGCATGCTTTCAGATAGTGTTGTAGCAACAAGGAATAACAAATTCTGATTTTACGAGGACTTTAGCGTCGACTCTGTGGAAAGTACTGAAATAGTATGCTACACGGATGGATCGGCCATGAACAGGTGTAATAAAATGAGTTTTGGTTGGCGCCTTTCTTCCAAATGAAGTATCATTATCCATCCCGCTTGGTCAACATGAAGCTGTTTTTCAGCCAGACATTACTGCGATATGCAGATGCGCAGAAATTTTTAGAAAAAAAAATTTAGGAATAGAAGTATCGCTGTGTTTCACCATAGTCAAACTGCACTTAAGGCATTGCGTAATGTACGAATCAGAACTTGGTTCGTCTTGGAACGCATAAAGCATCTGAAAAGGGTTGGTAAGAGGAATAAGTTGAAACTAGGATGGTTTAAAGGGCATCCCAGGATAGCTTGGTAATGAATTCGCTGAGTATGGTTGGCTAAGAAGAAATCGAACAGTACTTTTGTGGGTTCCGAACCTGCATTCCCATAAAGTGCTACAATATTTTAAGACTTTCTTCTTGCAGACTAGGTAGTTCCTCCAAGAAATTGTAAAAGGTACTCCACGTTTCTATGGAAATTGAATAAAGGTACAATTTCTTACTGGGCATGGCAATTTTATAAAACATTTGAAAACTTTATTGAGCAAGAGACTCGGCGAAGTCGAGCAGGACGTTATTATTTTTTGTCTGGGAGTAAAAAGGTCGATGTTCATCCGTTGGTTCGTTAGATTGTTCGGTCAGACAGATATCAAGAACCACTGAACGGATTTTAAAAAACTTTTTTGTTTGAAAGCCTATCATGTCAGAGTGTGCATCTGATATTTGGGATTAAAAACTTTTGAGTGGTTAATTAGTAATAAGCTAATTAGTTAATTTTATGCAGCTAAAAAGAGACTTTTGTAATATTTGTGTTATTTATTGAAATAGAGTCTTTTCGATCAAACCATTATGAGGTTTTTTGGGTCGAAGAATTAAAATATAATATTTTTACCAATTATAAAGCCCTATACCCTATGCAATGTAGTTACAAGAGCATAAAATTGAGTACAATCGTAATGCCACAGCCCAAGCTCCGCTCACAAATGTAGTTCCACTACCGACTAGTAATGATAAGTGTAGAAGTTGTGGTAAAGATTTGGAAACTACAAAACACTTGGTTTTGAATGCAGTAAAATAAAATATTTAAGATTGAAATTCTTTTAGTGTCAAATTTTGGATAGCTCCCATGGCTATCAGATAAAATTGAGTAAAGAGTTAGTAGGTTTCTGGAAGACGATTATATTTTAGATTCTTCAAACAGATTTGGGATGTTGAAAAGGACTTTGGGTCTAACCAGATTATATTAACCTTTCTTTCTGACATTCATTCATTGTTGTTGGACTTGTTCTGTCAATATTTGTTATATTCGGTCATTTATAATTAATGCTACAACCGCGTTATTGTCTGCAACAAATATTGCAAACGGCGAAGTGTTAGTAATATTTGTTACGGATAGTCGGGCATTTATAACGCTTGTTGTAAACGATCGATCACCCATAACAAATGTTACAACACTTTGTCATTTTTAACTAGAGCTTGTCTTATCGCCAAGATGGTGAATTCTGGGTGTCTAATATGTAAACAGAGCGCAGTGTAACGTAGTGGAGGTTGTGTTTTGCTCTGGTGAAATATTTTAAATTCTGTCTGTCTGTGTGTGTGATCGGCCATAACTCGCGAATGACTTAACAGATTTTTATGATCTTCGGCTCATTTGACCCGGCATATCTATTTACCCTAGCGTTTTTGATTTGAGATCTGTGTCATAAGTCAAAACTGGGGAGTTTTATCCCATTTAGCACAATTTTTCCTTTCACGGAAGCAAGTTATTTTATTTTAACTTTCGAATTTTTTTTCTTTGGTTGGTTTTATTTCATAGTGAAATGATAAATGCCGATGTCTCTTTTTTTGCTTTTCGATTAAGGCCCCGGTTCTGGAGTTATGGGGTTTGAGGTATGGCACTCTCGTAGTTCAGTGACCCAAAATTCGAAAATTTGTTCTGACGGCGTGGGCGGCTGAAAAGTTTCACTTGGTGGTTTTAGGGCATGGGAAACTCGTTGCCGTGTTGATTTTGCTCTACGGCTCATAGTTCCATGGGTATGGGAACATGGCGCCTCCATGGTTCCTCGTTCCAAATTTCTAATTTTTATTGTGACGTCCTTGGAGGCTGATAGCCCGCTCTTCGTGGTTTCGGAGATGGGAAATTATTGCGGATGTTAATTTTGTATGCTTCACTACGGTCTGTATGTAAACTTGATAGAGCTACTAGTTTAGACAGATGTATATAATCATCAAATTACAAAAGGAACCATGAATTGCTCAAAAAACTGGGACCAAAGACATAGCTGGATGAGTTGAGGGGCTATTACCGTTTTTGTGCATTTTGGGTCAACTTGGCTCATGACCCAAAATTCTGCAGCGTGTACAATGATAGCAGGAGCGCATCATTTTCAGCTATAAATGTGAGACCAACACACCAGGGAGTAACCGGACCTAGAGTAAGTAGGACACAATTTCAGTAAGAATTTTTTCATCTTTACCGGGCAGGAGTTTGTTAACAAAACGAAGCTAGATCGATGTTTGTAGCAGCTATTTAAGACATTCCGAAGTCTGCGGGGTATGGTAGAATTAAACCGGTCCAACTCGATAACTGTGAATGGATTATGTAGAAGTACTTAGCCGTAAGCTTAACTAACATAAATTGGTCAAACACAAGCCAGTGCGCTGTAAATTTTGTAAATCAGTCTACATTGAAGTAAAGTAACGTATCTTCAACGCAGCCAGAAACTGCGTTCTTGGTAATGAACTGTATTTATCGAAACTGTCAGTATCACAGTTTGTCTCATTTATAGCATTCTGATTAGAAAGTTATCATCTAACTGAAGAGCACTGGTTGCTCAACGCTAGCCGTAACAGTGTCTCTGATCTTTGATCAAAAAATTATAGTATACACCTTCTATTATTTTCTCAAAGAACCATATAAACCAATATTTTCAAGTTTCCTACAGAATAACATGTAACAAACGTATGTGTAGTAAAGGGAGACGACTGGAAGCAGAGCGAAAGTATTTATTCTGCGGTTCATCATTTATAAGCGCATTGAGTTTGACGCAACATACGCAAGGGTGTATAGTGGAAGGTATTTTAGCTCTGAGGGTCCAAAAATCGACATGTTGATCGAATGAACATAATGAACATCATTAGCTTCCTCAGTCGCTTTAAAGTTCCAGAAAAGCAATAATGTCATCGCAATACATTGTTTAATGTAAACGTTATTTTTAATAATAACAATAACAGCGCATCATTTTCAGCAGTATAGAAGACGATTTTGTCTACAAAATGAAATCGAAACACATATATCTCGAGCTGTTATAGAAATATTACATTTTTGTGTATTGTGGGTCTCGTGGACCCATTTTAGAACCCGTTTTCACCCAAATGCCACATCCTAAAATAGGTGCATAGCAAAGCATTGTATACAGCCTTGTAGAATGTTGTTTGCTCCACTAAATGAGCCCAAGTGGACTTACGTAGATATCTACAGTGGTTGTAGAGTTACAGTAAAGAAAACGTGAATTTTTGGACCCCATCTAAAACCGACACGAGCCCCTTGGCTCGCTTTATCGGGTCGAAGATGTTAAAATCGGGCTGTGCGCCTAACTAAAGGCACAAAGAGAAATTTCAAGCTTTGAAAATAAGCTATCGCACGGATCAACGAACCCGCCCAATGTTTAGGTATGCGTGTCACCCTAAAACCCATTTACGGACATTGTCAAATTTTACCACTGTCACGGCTAATGAGGATTCTTCTCGTCGGACGTTTCATAGACTACACTCAGAATTGAACTAAAACGTTCTATATATAAAAACAACGCTTTGTCTGTAAAACTCGTCTACAACGGTATTTATAGACGTCTTGTGGTTTATAACTTAATGACATTGCGACTGATCGTTTGTAGCAGCATATTTACGACAGGTCGCTCGTAACACAATTTTTGAGTCGGTGTACGCAGTATTATATTATGTGAAGATCGCATTTAGTTTTAACGGCTTTTGTTAGAACGATAATTTCTGATGTCATCTTAACATAGCTGGAGGAAAAACTAAAATTTGCTTTAGACAAATATTAGTAGGTATACAGGGTCCCCGCTCGACAGGGAAAATATGGAAAACAGGGAAATTATCGATTTTTGCAGGGAAAACAGGGAAAGTTTTGACGTCTACAGGGAAAAATTTTGGGATTTTTTGGAAATGGGTTGCTTTTTGAAATATTTTTGGAAATTTGTGATTTTTTATTCTTTTATTTCAGACCAAGGACCCTCATTCCTCCGATTTCATGCTGCAGCAATGTCGCACCTTCTGCAATATATAACTAAATTTAATATAATTTTAATGTTTTAGTTTTCACACTAATATATTGTCTGAAACGCTATAATTTTCAGCTTATACATATGATTTTAGGCGATATATCCTTTGTGTGTTCATATGTCCAAGTTGAATTTTTACAGGAGCTGGAAAATTTTTACAGGGAAAAAATGGGGAAATTTTGCAGGGAAAACATGGAAAAAAATTGTCGAGATCCCGCGGGGACTTTGGGTATAAGTATACAACGTAAAATCATATTGAGTTTCAGGAACACTTGGATCACCCCAATATTATCAAATATGTCGATTCCTGTATAAACGTATCAGAAGATGGTGTCTACGAATGTCTTCTGCTCACAAAATACTACCAAAGTACATTATTCTGTGTTGTATTTTTTGTGTTGCGTATAGTTTTCGTTATTAAACCATTGAAGAAAAGTGTTATATTAATATTGAGTTGCGGCACGACGCCGGATGTGTTTGTTGTTTGTTTCTTCAAGTGTTATTAAAATAACACTTTTAACGTTGTATTTCTAAACATAAAATTTAGATTTGCTTTGAGTTTGATTATCTGAAACCATGTATGCTTAACCTATAATTACATGCTTACGTAAAAAGGAAACACCAAGAAAAATGCTTGAATTGTTTTGTTAGAGGTTTTGATTTCGCATTAGATAAAAATTGATTTCACATTGCTGATTCTAGTTTTCGCCCTCTGTATATGTCATTCATTATAACCTGTGTTTAACCTATCATTTAACATAATGACAAAAGCCTAATGCTTTTCTGTGGCGACCAAAATATATAGCTAAAACAAATGTTTACAATTTGTTTGATTGGGCAGTCGTTTTTGAATTATCAGTCTGAGATTTTTTAGACTAAACGAACATTTTGCTTGCTGTATCTAACAGATAGGTTTGTGCGCCTATTGAACATGTTAAAAGCAATTTGCAGTGTGAATGCCCTCATTCGAAACGCTGCAGTATACCAACGTGCTCCATCATATTTATCAATGTTAAATTTCGTTGCTTAGTGCGATGAAAGCTGCGATTTGTATAATATATGCGTTTATACGCCAAGCAAAAATATTACAATTTCCCAAACTCCGGCGGGAAATGGAAAAATTCGGAAATAAAATTAACAGCGTAAAGCACTGATGTAAAATTAAAACGGAAATTTTTAATTTTTGCGATTCCCCTGGGAATTTGGGAATCTCAAAGTTTGTATGTATACATCATAGATTTACCAGTTCCGTTGGTGTATCTGGCAAAACGGTGCCGGCGGGAGTGGCTTAGCAGGGGTAATGGCAACCAAAAATAATCGGCACTGTCCAAATTTTTCTCATAATGTTCCCCATTTTCACCACATGTCTTAACTTTTCTCTTTATTGTAAAATTTTCATGCAAGGGGTAATAAATATGATATAAATGAGGATGCCTACCGCCGCTACGTACACTTATGACATAGGTTTAACCAAGTAGGTTTTGCTTAAAAAGCAAAAACATTATACGCACCAAATTGTAAATGACTTCATGGCTCTAACTGCGATCAGTAGGCAACTATGCAGTGGGCATAGTATTTTCGAAAAACCGTAGTCGATGTGCGAATATTAGTGAGAATACTATTACAGAATGTGCATCACTTTCTTTGGACCACTAAAACGATAAGCCCTGATTTAAATGTCGCGTTGTTTCCGGTATTTTCTACCACTATCTAGCACCATTCTGAGGATCGAAGATGCTCCTTTCCCTCATTCGCACGGAATTCTATACTTAAGTACCCGTATTTCCCGGTATACATTTGGTCCGTATAGCTAAGTGAACTTAATTATTATTTAAGTTTATGAGCGACTATATGTGCGCTGGAGAGAACCGACTCTTATTGGTTTAGTATTTAGAATAACAATATCGATATTTAGATCAAACCAATGCATAGAAGCGTCCGCGACTCTTGTTGTTACTTAGAAATAAACATTAGTATATATATTCTGAAAATGCGATTTTTGACGTTCCACGTTATTATTCTTTTTCTATTTTTTTCCTGGACAAATTCGGTTTTTTAACGATCATTGCAGCTCGAAATTATTTTGTGCTGTACCCCATTAAATTAATATTTCACAAGCAAGGCGTATTTTATGATCGCTTTAACATGCCCCAGCACTAATAACATTGATAATTTAGTTCCATGCAGCAAGCATGTGCACGTCTAGTGTGCTCCAACGCTGGTGAGATATATAGTTTTGCTCCACGGTGCGTCTTGTCGCGTATACAGTTCGGATCAACAGTAGTGGTAGCGATATTCATACCAGAGGCGTGTGCTAGTCTTAGGCACGAACATCTTCGAGGTTGAAATTTCACGTTCACAGTGCTGTGATTGTCAATCTTTTTGGGCCAAAACTGCTTGATTTTAAAAATACATGTTTATTTATTGCGGCGGTTTGGTCCTCTATCGTTGTGGTTCGTTTGACCCATAGGTAGTGAAAACATTGGATGTGCTGTAGTACTAGTTCTGCATATCTGATCGCTTATTTACTAAACTCACACAGATTTTGTGTGCAAAGGCTTTAGCTCTATTTAATTCGGCGACAAATTCCGCTTTTGCAGTGCAATTCGACGACAACCGCGGAGACCAGAATTTTTAGTAAAGACTAAAAATTTAAGTGTGTTTATTAGGACTGTAGGTATACCGTCTCCAAGTATAAATAAGGATGAAAATCTATCATGCACATGTACAGTCAGGCAAAATCCGAAAACAATGTCACAGCCTCGCGGCTGAGACAAAAATAAATAATATAAATGTTTTGTTGTTTATTCAACAAAATATAAAAAGCGTACATGTTCGATAACCTATGAGCCATTGCAGGGGAATTTCGAACATTGGAATAATAAGAATCGATAACTTGGGAATTCCTAGTTTTCCAGGTGTATTGAACTTTCGCAATTTCCCCGTTTCGTTGGGAATTTGGGGAAATTGAAATTTTTAAGTTTCTCGAAATTTTCGAAACTGGAAACGGAAAGCTTTAAATTCTTCTAAACTGCTATATTTTCAATTCCTGCGGAAACTGGGAGTTGATGTCGCTTTGGAATTTGGGAAGCGGAAATACTTTAAATTCCCGCGGGAATCTGGGAAGCCACTCGTAGTTACTTTGGCCGTTGAAACATATATATAAACGTCGCTCGTTCGTAGTGATACCGTTCTTTGCGCAATCGGGTTGACCCTCCTTCTAGTTTAGGGAATTTTTGGGCGAGAATGGAAGATGTGCTGGGTTTCGGGTTACATAAAATGTCTCCGGCGTCATTGTGCTTTAAGGTTTTAGTTACTGTGTATGTTATTTCGCACCGTTCAACTCTACTGTATAATTTATTTAACTTTTTGTAATTTGTGTTATTTTTGTTTATCAAATAAGACAGGTTGCATTGTGTTTTAGAAAATGTTCTGCAACTAATGAAAGACCGTTTTGCAGCAAAAAGTCATTTTAGCGAGCGCGAAATTTTAGCAATTTTCTGCGATTGTGTTGACGCGGTTGCACGCCTACACCATGCTCAAACTCCTGTGATACATCGCGACTTGAAGGTAAAACGGCATGCTCACTTTGTCACTAACGCTATAATAGAAAATCATATGTTTATTCGTGAATGGTGCTGTTTATTGGGATGTTAGCAGATTTCGGGCTCATATATTCAAAGGTATTTACATTCATCCGAAAGGTTTTTGTAACTCAATAATATGTGTTTAATCGAAAAAAACGCCAGTTGTTTATTGGACGCTAAATCCGTTGACCATGTTTTCTGGGTCCAGGTGGTCTCCACGGGTATTAAATGAGTACGATTTTTTGAAATTTAGACATTCGTGTTTTTACCTTCGCGAGTTATACCTCGAGATAGAGGCTTTGCAGCGATACCACATTTTGAAATCCACTCGTCAAGACCTACAACATTGTTGTACAGTACTGTTTTGTCAGGTGGCGCCCTGCCCCGCTGTGGATACAATTAAGTTATGTCGACCCATTTTCACATATCGCCATTTTTGCTTTATGACATGTTATTGCGGGGTTCGTACGTCACGCCATCCTCATGTAAGCATTCGAGCATGTTCATTACAGAAGTATTACAGCCGGAGATCTGTTGTTGCTATATGATGTCATTCCACGGGGATATGGGGCGTTTTACGGTCTGTCGACGTATTTTAACAGGTGTCTTTTTCTTTTTGCAGCATGTTATTGCGGGGTGGAATTATCAAAACATTCTTTTAAATGTTTTCAAGCACCTTGAATACAATAATATTGCCGTGTTGCTGTTGTTGTTGGAGAGCTGTTGTTACTGTATCGTATATTTCCAGGGGGATATGGCGTATTGTGGGGTTCGCCGCCGTATTTTTACAGAACATTTTATTTGCTTCTGTGGCATGTTATTGCAGATTGCGACTGCGATCGTCAAAACGTTCTTATATAAGTTTCCAAGCACGCTTGTTGCGATTGTGTTACATCCAATGACCCGTTATTGTTATATCATGTCATTACAGGGCCATGGGTGGTCTTTAAGGTCGGTCCATTTTCACACAACACAATTTAAATAACACAAACGCCAGTACAGCTAATATTTCAAGCTTGGGATATTTATTTCGGCCATGCCCTCCAGTGGCAGTGCTTCGTTGCTTTCTACATATTTTTATATTCGTCTTGTGTACATAGTAATTTGAATAATGCTCAGTTACCGGGCCAGTACTTAGTGGGGAGGCGGAGTCAAAATCAACTTCTTCGCATGGATACTTGGAGACAACCGTGGGAAATCCATATACTACACATTTTATGTATGTGTCATATTTAAAAATTCTCTGTTGCAGCTAATCAAACATAGCTATGATTGGATAACTTCTAAGATATGGCGTTACCTAAAACTTTATGTGTGTCATTTGCTTATTTTATTTCATTCCATTCGGTAAAATTCTATTTCACCTAGTCACACTGTGCGCGGATTAACCTAAAACATCGTATGTTTAATATTAAAAAATTCGTTTTCCTAACCAGTTATATTTGTTTTGGCTTAACATACACTAAGGTCGGGGGAACTTAGCGGCGTGCCGACGGCGCTCAAACAACTTTAGAATGATTGGCAAAAATAGGGTGAAAATTGACTAAATGCAGGTAAATAAAGCAAAATTTATGGCAAGTTGGAAAAATTTTAGCAAAATTGGGAAAAATTTTGAGTTCCTAAAAATTCAAAAAGTTAACCCCCGTCCTCGAGAACATCGACAGCGAGATCGTCTACTACTAATAATAAGCCGACGGGCCTTCGACACATTTGATATAATTTTCGGTGCATTAATGTTTCCCCAGATTCATCGATCTTGATATATCCCATTAAACCATTCGTAAGCATCGGAAGGCGAAAGAGCATGTGGTTAGTGGTTACGTATATTGTACGTTAACGTGGGAACAAATTTATACATAATACACTTGAATTGTTTAGGTTGAAAACATTTTGATCGATGATGACGGTACATTCGTCTTGTGCGATTTTGGAAGTGCAACAAATAAAATCTTTTGTTCCGACACATGTCCAGTGCCTGCTATTGAAGACGAGCTAAAAAAGTTGGTTTTATTTCTTTGTTATCGGCTAGAGTGAAATAATGTAGCAAGAACTAAATTATTTTATTTTTCTAGTCAAACCAGATATCTCTCGGCGGCGAGACTCCTCATGACGAAGTGTAACAGTATTCAATATTTTCATTTGCTTGCTATTTCAGATATCTCGATGGTATATAATAAAATTGGGATGTAAATTTGTAAACATTGACAGTATGATGGTTTGAATACGATTATTATTGATAGAAATAATGTGACGTGAGCGAAATAATCTGGTTTTTCTAATCAACAGTATTTCAATATGCTCCCTATTTCAACATTAATTAAACGGTTTAATCAACCTGTGATGTAAATTAGTAAACTTTGACAATACGATCCGTTGAATACGACTGTGATACTGGGCTCTGCATTCGCTGAAAATTTGGCCAGAGGGCATTAACCAGGGTTGGCCCCTGGTTTCGAACCCGAGGGCGCCCGATTTTGCTAGAGGCATTTTGCCAAGAGAAAAACGGTTAAAAATCGTGTCAGAAACACTGTCAAAATAGTTTTGATGGAGAAAAAAGCGATTTTGAGGCAAATTTTGACAAAATTTGCGAAATTTTTGGCTTCAGAACGGAATTTTAGTACAAATTTTGATCAAATTTTATGCACTTTGGACCACCTGGAAACGAAAAAAAATTTTCGAAGAGGCGGTGAACCGGGGGAGCCCAAAATTTTGCCAGGGGGCATGAACCGGGGGCACCTGTTTTGAACCAGGGGGAACCGAAAAATGCCAGGGCCACCGACCTTCCCACCCTTCAATTTGGAGAGCCCAGCTGTGGACGGTCAGTTTCGGCTCCACCCCAATATGAGTGTTCGCCAGCGATGCTTTTTGTCGCTTATGTCAGGTAGCGCTTCCATTCGTCGGGGTGTCTTCTCGTATATGCAAGTTTGTCGGTGTCACTCATAACTCGTACTCGGGTAGATGGATTCCAGCAAAAAATTTTGGCTCGATAGCAAATCTGTCCACGGTGTGTGTTTGTGAAACGCGAACAGCTCCGACTCCGGGAGAAATGTCAGAAACGTGTTTTTAAGGTTTCCCTTCCACATATGGCGGGTGACAGTTTTTGTGGGATCACTCCGTAAACGGTTGTACGCTCGAATATGGTTCTTAAATCCTTTGTCAGACATATGGATTTATCATATTTCAATATGCTATTGCATATTTTTACCGTTACAAGGAGTGTCTGTTTCGTCTCGGGTTACTGGTTTGTTCGAGACCTTAATTCATTTTCAAAGCTATATAGATTGTGCGTTTTTCGACAGCCTTTAAGTCTTATGGCTGACCACCACATGTAAAACCACCCGTTTTAGTTAAGTCACAATGGTCTAGGGGATTTTTTTACGAAACTTCTTAAGGTCGCTGCTAGAAAAGTTAATTGTGCGAGTCAAAATTTTTGAATTTCTTATTCAACTGAGTTATATGGGTCATTTCAGGAAACCATGTACCTTTGAAACACCATTTTTGAAACCAAAATGAACTGAATTTTTCGAATATCGATGTGTCTATGCAAAACGAGCTACCTGAAACCTGCTACAGGGGTCGCAAAGTGTACCCCTGGGATCAAGTTTTAATCCGTAATAAGTGATTCTGTTAAGTAACGCAATGACATGTGAACCATGGTCTGTCTGTATGCAAATCGGACCAAAAGGGTCACGGTCAAGCCATTTGGAGGACTTGCGACCTAAAATTGGTGCAGCTAAGGCCCTTGTATGGTTAAAAATCGACCAATTTATAACAAGCCTGTCGAAGAAGTTTTTCTAGCGCAAAGGAAATAGCACCTACAGACACCATTTTATGCTCACAAACCAACCATGAGCGGGGGATGCCCGACACAAATTTTCAGGCACATCCTTAGGCTTTGTAAAAATTGGTACCCCGATATGTGTTAGTCGGGGTTGGGGGCTACACTTCAGGTCGGGGGGGGGCTACACCTTCCTACAACATACATTGCGTAAAGCTTTGGCTACTTCTAGAGATTCTAGATTTATTTTAACACGCTGTTGCTGTACAACAAACACAATTAATGTATGATTAGCTTACATTTAGGTGATAATACCAAAGACAATGCGAAGACTAGATGTGCAGGCAGGCAGAAGGGTTACCTAACTGTCAGTTAATAGCACGGCCTCATATCATGGTGCAATGATGATGAACTTATATACTAATATGGTTCTTGCCACGTTCGGTTTCTCTTAAATTTCTCGCAGTCGGGGGGGCAAGTCAGGTTGGGGGCTACATTTTCATTAAAAATTTTTAACACATGGGTCGATTCTAGTGGTGCGTTACTGTTTCTATTCGGCCTATTGTAAAACTATAGGGTCATTTCACGCTACGATGTCCTTTTGCCCCAGAAAAATGACTAATGATTTTTTTGGCTCAGATTATCTTCATTTTTACACCCTATGACCAAAAAACGTCAAGGATCCGTAATTTGAGGTCGTTATAGGAAATTTTTTAACCGTTTTTATGCAATGGCTTCCCAAATACCACCCCCTGCTGCTCAGCAAGGTACCATATAATGGGCTCTGGTATGCTCCAGGTTGCATCTAGCCTCGATTTTGTGATCGTATCTCGTGCAGCCCGTCAGCGCGGTCAAAATGACATTATGCCGAACTCCGTATATCAAAAATTAAGCTTTTTATGCCTATTCTTGGGTCAAATTTCACACTTTTAAAACACGGGGGTGCCGATTTATACCGGCTATTAAATGGAAACGAAGCGGCCATAAACGGTAGCTATTTATATCGATAGTTTAGCCTGGGGGGGGGGGAAGTGTTATGCAAAAAAATTCCCAACATACCCTTTGCCAGATATGTTAGAATGCCGGAAGTAGCTGGTGGTAAAATTTGGCGGGGGGGGGGGGTAAAAATGTGAAATTGCCAATTCGACCGTGTTTAACCAGCATAGTTAACTTGAAAACGTTATGTAAGATATTCTATGCCACAATTTCCACTATGAGGGGTACAAAATGGCAGCCCATATCAACTGCCAGTGTACATGCCTGAGACCATGGTCGGGGGGGTAAATTTAGAATTTTTTCAAAAAATAATTTTGCGACATATGTCGTCCAAATGTATTGCCACAATGTATTATGAACCAAAAGCGTGAAATTTCCTCGAATTAACATATGTTCGATTTTTCCACATTTTGGTGGTGGTCGAGGGTGGGTAAAAGCCTGAGATCAACAGGTCGGGCGCGAGATAGAGCTCAGATCGTTTCACCATTCGCTTCGTGATTGGAAAGAACCATAACAGACAAATTAATTGACTTCTACTGACTCCACCATACCTCTAACTAGCAACGGTCGGGGGGGGGTAATCAAATGTGCTAAAATCGACCTTTTGACCCTAGCGCTGGGTAAGTAACAGCAAGCACCTGGGTTAATGTTTTTTCAAAAGGCACCCAGGGGACAGGTATGATATATGAACAACGTTTATGTACCATGCATAAGTAACGAGCAATGACCAAAAAAGAATTTGGTCGAAGGGGGGGGGGGGTAAAACTGGGGTTCATGCCATATCGACAGCTGTCACTCTCCATGATTGGAGTATATTTCAAAATCGTTCAATTAAAAATGTTGTGTAGACCTGACTAATCCTGCATAGAAAAGAATTTGGCCATAACTTCGAACACGGAGCCACGACACTACCCGAAAAAAAGAGGTCGTAAAATTAGTCACTACGATTTTTGTCAATTTGGGACTTATGTAGATGTCCAGCCTCTTACGGCGTGCGTGAAGCCGAAAAATTTTTTTGTTTGAACTAGCTAACTAATGACGCTTCCTAGCGTAAATAACATCTTTACCAGTTCCCTGCACGTTTATGTGCTACTGGCCAAAATATCCAGTTTTACCCCCCCCCGACCAAAAGGTCATTGTAGCGTGAAATGACCCTTTATGCAAAATTTGGCTTTTTAAAATTTAATTTTGGGTAGGTCGGGGGGGCTACATTTTGCATACCCCATTTTTTGGCACTTTATGACCTTCGACCTCATAATCAAACAACGCATGGACAGACGCTGATATTCTTTTTTTCAATAACACCTGTACTGGTTACGATTACCGTAGTATAGCATTTTTGACGCTAGCGCGCTTTGACGTTATTTAGCAGCGTATGCAAGCTGCCAGATGTGACCTTGGTCGGGGCTACATGTCACGAAACAAATTTTCGGAAGCTTGACGTTAGCTTCAGTGTCGATGCTTACTCCCAAGTTTATCCGGAAAAATTAGTAAATACCAAAGGATCACAATGAAATGAAAAACACACATATATCACGTGCTGGCGATACGGCGAATGTTTATAGCGGAGCATGTGTTTTTGGCTTCATTTCGCCAACCAGGGTTGAGGGCCTCTGGCTCCTGCTATGTTAGGGTACATAGGCCCACCGTACCTCATTATGACCGTCGGACATGCTATTACTACATCTCACAAATTTCCTTCCAAAAGACTGGTGCTATGGGCCAAAACGTGCCGATGTAGCCCCCCGACTAATGACATGGTTTCGTGAAATGACCCATATGCTATAAACTTGTCGAAATTTGGCATTTATCGGATTTGCGTTTTTTAGGCTCGCGGA
>JASANE010005625.1:0-34039 GCA_030248225.1 Trileptium ribeirensis | reverse complement strand
CCTCTGTTCCTAACTGCGAAGCTCAGTCCGAGATCAAGCAACGCAGTAGATTTGAAACTTGTTAACTAAGCTATAAGTTTGTAAACCATAACCATAATCAAAATAAAAGCAAGCAAGCTCCTATGGGCTCGTCTCGGAAATTTTACCGTGGTCGGCTTAGGAAAATCGATAAGCCTAGACCCTAATAGCCTTACAAATCATGTAAAACAAGGACGAGAGGCGTGCATTTTTGATTCGTCCTATGAAGACCACGGGAATCAGAAGGACTTCGACTTTAGCGCCCAAAACTTAGTACCCTCCTCCAATCGCCCAAAATGCCCAAAACGGAAACTCACTAGAGGAGGTTTCGCTAAGTACACTAAAAAGCGTAGCAATCGGTTTGGACACGTATAATGTTTCAACGTGCGTCAGATCAACCTGTAGAGAGTGGAATCGCTACAGCGAACGAAATTTTCCATGGTCTGTTACATTCATGTCTGGAGAAAGCAAAACCCCCGCTTATGGTTCTCTGACTTATAATATCGGGCTCCGGGAACAGCAATCGCCAGTTCCCTTCGGCGAGACGGAAGAGGCGTTGCAACGCGCGGCCATTTGTTGAACAGACCCATCCAAACGCAAATCGAAAAGAAAGAGCACGGAAAAGAAGACAAATGCGGAAGCAGCCATGAAGGCTCAGCGTCGAAGCCGGTCAGTAGAGATAATCGACCGGAACTCCGCCCTGCCGAAGTCAAACTGATTCAAAGAGTCGACGCTAACCGTCGCCAAAAATTTCGCCTGTATTTTAGGATGGCGATTTTGTCACCATCCAATCGCCGAGAATTCCGGTGACGCCTCTTTTTCGAGTTCAAACCCGGGCGCCGAATCAGAAAATTCCCCAAATTTAATTTTTGATAGGTATCGTAAACCCTGGAACCCCGTTAAAGATAGTCGGCTTCAATCGAAATCGTCGACGTCAAATCTGAACCCACCGAAATAATTTAGAAGGCTCCCCAACCATCTGCGAATATAACCCGAAATTCAAGTAAAAATTTTGAACCCTATCCCATTGTCCTTTTCAAATTCCTGTCACTCAGCTTAAAATTCCTTACCCAAAAACCCATTAGTCAAATCGCTAAACCCTTTACCTAACTTAAATTGTCCGTTATTCCCTACAGTCCCACGAAAAGAGTTGGATCATTGCCTGTCATATTTCAAATTTTAAAGTCAACTCCTACCTATGGATATGCTCTTCTTCTGCAGAAGCTGAGAATTTGTCCTTGTTTCACGTCAGTTCTGTCTTCATGTCCTCATTCATCAAACTTTGTGGGCTAACTCGTCGATTAAGGTGAAAAATTTTTATTTGTTCGACGAGTGAGCAGTCCCATCCATCACCCACGTAAGCCTCCCAAGAGTCCATCTGGGCTAAATTTTACTATCAAATCCATGGGTAAACGTGCAAACATTGCACGTGTATATGTCAGCTTGTGAACAGAAATCCTATCCATTTTTCTGACACCTTTTTTATCATTAGCTTCGTTTTCTATGAGTTTGTTAAACGGCTTCTCAAGCGTTAGATTTACGTATTGATAGGGATTTATTTGCTGACAACTTATCTTCCTTCACCAGCATTGTCCCGGGACAATATTTGACGACCAGCTGGACGTGTTTTTCCAGTCAAATGGATAAGACACATGAATTCGCGGATCGCGTCTACGACCACATGGACGACAGCAACGATTTCAACGAGGATCGTTTCTGGAGCGTATTGACGACTATCTTATCGCTCGATATCCAGAAAGTGCAACAGCTCATATAAGGAAGATCTAACGATCGACGGCAAGTCGGTGACAACGCCGACAAGATAATCCAGAAGTTGAAGCGACAATATTACAATGAATGCGACGCTTGCTTCTACAATCAACCAAGTCAGGCGGCTGATATGGCGTTTGGTGGAAGCATGGCAAGAGTCCAGGTACAACCGATGTGATATTATTGATGCATGTACATTGCTATACATTGAATTTAATAAAAAACTGTACAGTGTTGTTATTGATAAACTGTATTAAGTTTTTAATAAAACATTTCATCCTTGCCAAAGGAATCATAAGACGGCTTAGGGGCTACCGTTATGTTTTTTATTTTTTATTGATATAAATACAATTTTACAATTTCACGATTATAAGAGTAGCAATCAATACAAGGTATATACATGACATTTTATACAATGTATAGTCAAATGATTGTCCTTTCTTCATTTCTCTTGTACAATATGATTCAATCAATTTGATCATTACCCGTCGCTGTTTTTGCAGATGCATTGAATTTCCTCTTCTTTTGAGCGACCGTCATTGTAATCACCCGTTACTTGACACTGACGACGAAACTCGTCTACCTTTGTTTCCCAATATATAATTTCTGCATGAAGATATACATCACGTACATATAGATCCATTATTGATACGCTTCGCGAATATTGATTCCAATGTATTGCTGACGAAGAACTTTATCCAGATCGTACGTTGCGAGATGTTTCATAAATCTCGCTCCCATATAATGGCTGGTGAAAGTATATTCACGATAAGTTCCAACCGATCGTACCAGTATTAGTCCGTGTTGGTAAGATATCGATAAATTATTAAATAAATGGTCAAACACATCAAATAAATAAACCATTCGTGCGCTCCATTTAAGATTTTTCGGTGGTTTCAATCGAAGGTTAAAATGTAAATTTGAAGATGTTTTATTAATCCGTCGAATATCGTAACCGTTTGATGGGTTTCACTTTTCACTTGAACCGTTTATCCGGTCTTCGAAAAACAGATGTTTTCGTACAATTTTCAGCAGCGATACAATATAAACTTAAGAAGAATATAACCGTCTCCACCAACAATTGTTATAAGTAATACTTCATAGAATGAAATAAAACGTTTTTTTATCCATGCTTGCTACAAATGTATCTTTATATAACAGGACCGTACCGGTCCGTTACGTGCGCTTTACAGGAATTCGAAGTCAAAACCTTGTGAAAACGTTTCTTCAAAATTGAACCTGGTGCCATGGTTACTATCAATATTTTGCCAGTTATTAATATTTTGCCAGTTATCAATCTTTTGCCAGTTATGAATATTTTGCCAGTTATTAATATTTTGCCAGTTATCAATCTTTCCTCGTCTAAAATATTTTGCCAGTCATCAAATATCTTGCCATTTAAATATTGTGCCAGTCACAATATATTTGCCAGTTATCAATATTTTGCCAGTTATTAATATTTTTTGCCAGTTATCAATAGCAGTTATTACTTTTGCCAGTTATGAATATTTTGCCAGTTATTAATATCTTGCCAGTTATCAATCTTCCTCAGTTATAAATATTTTGCCAGTCATCAATATCTTGCCAGTTACCAATATTGTGCCAGTCACCAATATTTTGCCAGTTATCAATATTTTGCCAGTTATAAATATTTTGCCAGTTATCGATATTTTGCCGTTGTAATATTTTGCCAGTTATAAACATTTTGCCAGTCATCAATATTTTGCGAGTTACCAATATTCTGCCAGTTATCAATACTTTACTTGGCTCTAACATAAGAGACCTGGAACGAACTCACCACTAGCCCCTTTTTTCCCATTGAACCTTCAAAATTGGTGACCGTTCGGAATAGGAGGCCCCTGGTCGATTGAGCCTGACCATTGCCGCACAGGTGATCAAAGCCAAGGGTATCGATTTTACCTGGTTTAAGCATTTGATAGTGTAATGGTCGCGAAAATGAGCTGAAACAAATGGGTTACGGTAGCTTCCGATTATTCGGAAATGACGGGCACAGGGCTCTGTTTATCGGCCCGTAACCGTCAAACGGGCAAGATTTTAAAGCAATCGTTCCCGACTACTATCCGGTAGAGAATTTTTAGGGCTTTCAAATGAGGTCTTGGACAGTATCGCAAATCGCTGGAGGATTTCCGGAGATATCTTGGAAATAAACAGGCGAAAGCTCAATTGACAGCCATGTCTAAAGACGCCCTGTCATGATATCTGAGAAGCTGTCAGAATGGAATGTTTGGGTTTATCTCACAAGCTGACATATACACGTGCAATGTTTGCACGTTTACCCATGGATTTGATAGTAAAATTTAGCCCCCAGATGGACTCTTGGGAGGCTTACGTGGGTGATGGATGGGACTGCTCACTCGTCGAACAATAGAAATTTAGCCTTAAATCGACGAGTTAGCCCACAAAGTTTGATGAATGAGGACATGAAGACAGAACTGACATGAAACGAGGACAAATTCTCAGCTTACTACAAAGCATATCCATAGGTAGGAGTTGACTTTAAAATTTGAAATATGACGGGTGATCCAACTCTTTTCGTGGGACTGTAGGGAATAACGGACAATTTAAGTTAGGTAAAGGGTTTAGCGATTTGACTAATGGGTTTTTGGGTAAGGAATTTTAAGCTGAGTGACAGGAATTTGAAAAGGACAATGGGATAGGGTTCAAAATTTTATTTGAATTTGGGTTATATTCGCAGATGGTCGACCTCTGAGTATTCGGTGGGTTCAGATTTGACGTCGACGATTTCGATTGAAGCCGACTATCTTTAACGGGGTTCCAGGGTTTACGATACCTATCAAAAATTAAATTTGGGGAATTTTCTGATTCGGCGCCCGGGTTTGAACTCGAAAAAGAGGGCGTCACGAAATTATCGGCGATTGGATGGTGACAAAATCGCCATCCTAAAATACAGGCGAAATTTTTGAGGCGACGACTACCGCGTCGACTCTTTGAATCAGTTTGACTTCGGCAGGGCGGAGTTCGGTCGATTCTACTGACCGGCTTCGACGCTAGAGTTTCATCGCACTGCTTTTCGCAATTTGTCTTACTTTTCCGTGCTCTTCTTTTCGATTTGCGTTTGGAATGGTATTCGACCGATAGAGGACCCGCGTAGACATCTTCCGTCTCGCGGAAGGGAACTAGCAATTGCTGTTCCGGACCGAATATTATAAGTCAGGAGGAGAACCAGGTGCACGGGGGTTTACTTTCTCCAGACATGAATGTAACAGACCATGGAAAAATTTCGTTCGCTGTAGCACGATTCCACTCTCTACAGGTTGATCTGACGCCCGTCGTTGGACGTCTCGCGTCCCAACCGATTTGCTACGCTTTTTCATGTACTTTGACAAAACCTCCTCTAGTCGAGTTCCGTTTTGGGCATTTTGGGCGATTGCAAAGAAGGGTACTAAGTTTTGAGCACTAAAGTCGAAGTCCTTCTGATTCCCCGTGGTCTTAGGTAGGACAAATCAAAATGCACGCCTCTCGTCCTTGTTTTACATGACTTGTCACTCTTGAGTTAGGGCTATCGAATTTTCCTAAGCCGACCACGGTAAAATTTCCCAACGAAACCATAGGAGCTTGCTTGCTTATTTTTGATTATGGTTATGGTTTACAAACTTATAGCTTAGTTGACCGTTCGATGCTCATGCCGCTGCTTGATCTCGGACTGACTTCGCAGTTAGGAACAGAGGACTAGCCTCTGTCAGACTTTAGGAATCCCCAAAAATTTTGTTTATCAGTTTGAGCTAAGAAAATTTGGGAAATGTAAAAGACTAAACAAATTCTAAGTATATTGATATGAGCATAAGGTGTTTGCTTTCTGGAAAGGAGTGATTTCTGCGTACTTCCGTTGTTAAATTAATTTGCTTTCATATGGTGCCAGTGTCTTGGTAGAGCCCCATTCAAAGTGTTGTGTAGTAGTTCGGTCCGATCGCCTGAGTTTTTGACAGCGCCAGGATATCCTTCGCTAATTACCCGTCAAAGTACGGCATTGTAATATTTATCTCCGGAATCATTTCAATTGAACTAATAAGGTTACCAAAGTTCGCAACAACCCGCATACATGGTTCAGTCTTGGCAATAGTATCGTTCGAACTACTTTTGACAAAACGACCTGACAGCATGGTCGGATGCCACAACCGGCTGCGTTTCTCTGTTTAAAGGCCCGTTAGGTAGCCCCATATATAAAATAAAATTACTGTACCCTCATCTTAATAAGAAAAAATCGCGTCTCTTCGCAAATCTTTTTGACCCCAAATTGAGCAAGTGCAAAACCCAATTTTGTTTTTGGAGCGAGTCGATCGCTGAGTTTAGCGGTTCTTTTATTTTTGTCTGGTTGTCCGTTAGGCTATTTACTATGTAAAGCCCCGATTCAGTTTTCACAGTTTTGCATTTGCCTTTTTGTTTTTGCCAGTTCGGAGATTCGATCCTGCACGGGGAATTTGTGCCCGCTGCAGAAAGTTCAGTATTAACCACTCGGCCATTGAGTTCCGATGAAATTAGTTAAAATTTCAGTGATAACTCGACTGCACAATTTCGATGGTGCAGTCGAGACACTGCAGAAATATAATATGTGTAGTGTAGTAAGGCTTTAGGATAAGTTCGCGATAGAGAGAGAAAAGACAAAAACAGAACGGGAAAAGCAAAGAGAAAGAAACCGACACGGAAACACCAATCCAAAAGGGACGCCGACGTGTCCGAGAGTAAACGGCCCCGTGTCTCTTCGGCCAACGAACTGGCAGGTCTAGCCAGTCCCGCCTAGAGCGACATTGGTCGCCTAGTAGGTGTCTAAGACGGCAATTGCCCGTGTATGCGCCTATTTAGGCAGTTGAAAATTAACTAGGGGCGACCCTGCAAAGTGATCAAAACCGTGCCCCCCCGCAAGTATAATGTAGTCCAACCGCTACCCCTCCATCAAAATCAACCCCCACCGACCTAAAGCGATTATCAACGAATATCGAGGACTAGGGGCAATCCAGCTCCGGATCACGGGATGCGTTAAGGTTAGAGTGATCTACCATTAGCACAAACCTGCCCAAATGGCGAAATATCGTGAAATGCTCGGTAGGGATGTTAGGTCAAATCCATAGGACCAGGAACGGAGTTGCTATACACCGGCCGGCTACGTCAATCCTTCGCTTGTAGGACGATTATCAGTATCATCCGCTCGTTAGTATTATAGTTAATCGCTTGCTTATAATCTTGTAATGAAATGTTCTATACCTGACTGGTACTGTAAGCCATGGATGAATTCGTATCCTGATTCGTGCCCCTTCGCTACTGAGTCAACTCGCACATGCCCCGCCCCTCAGAGATAGCGGTAGCACACCGTGCGCATCGTTTACACTTGTGCGGCTCTAAAACGAATTTTCCCGTCCCCGCACAACGCCCCTCCAAAATGCGTATAACGCCGCGCGTTATTGAGAGCGAATTTCGAAGCACGCCAAAACACATGACCCGAGCCCCAACAGAATTGGTTATAACTGATAGTAAGCGTCTCGGGCATAGATTTTGGTCCGGCATCGCCGGGAACGCCGTCGCTCGCGCTGCCCCTTCCCCGCCTAGCAATAGACAAGGGAACGAAGGTTCGAATTGTCAGGAGGTTACCATTTTAAATTGTATTGACTCATGTGTTGCTCCAGTTTCCTATTGTTGACTGATGCTGTATCAAACGGTAAATAAACCTTGCAAATTCATTTGTCGTGTCCCGTGTGATTGAACTCCTAGCGTAATATGTACGTACCGATGAACGGGCCGACCGTTCGTGCCACAGCTTGCGGACGAAAATACCCCAAGCCCTGACACGAGCGGTCCGCCGCCAATATTGATATATTTGTGTAATGGCATTGCAGCGAGAGTGGTCCACCAAATTACTGATCAAACTCACTTGTGTAATAGTCACACTCACACAAAAGAAAAAATTTATTAGGAAAACTTTATCAGTAGATATTAATACAATTAGGTCATCACGATACAACATAGATAGTCCGCCGTTAAACACTCAGGGAATGTCGGAACCCTGTGGGGGCCACATGGCTACAAACGAACAAAGTGCTCGACCGGGAATAGACTAAACGGAATTTAAAAATTACCCAGTAAACCTACATTATCTCGCCTTTTCACTTCAAACTAAGACAGATAAAACGAACTTCCGTTAGATTAGCACCGGGAATATCGGTTTGACATTATGACCTGTGAGCAGGTTTCAGTGTCAACCTCCCTGGGGGACCTCAGCAATCATACCAAGATACTAGACACGTACGCAACCAATCTGGCGGGGTCCGAACACACCCCATGAAGCGCGCTTGCGGCCTGCTAAGCTCCATAGCTTCTTGGGTCTGACCAAGAAAAGTGGCTAAGTTGTAAAACTTATGGTTCGCCCTTGAGGTTATGATAGCCGGGGTCGTATGGGCATGGTGTTAGGAAGTTGCGCCATGCAGCTGCGTCCCGTTATTACATTTAGACCTTTTAAGACATTTTATTCCAAAACACTTCCCTGTTTGAGTTAAGATGTAGTGCAGAAGTAAACTCTCCCATTGCAAATATTACAATTGCTTGTTTCAATTCGTCTACAAAAACTATTGATAGTCTCAGCTGTCCATATGGTGGGTTCGAAATATAGTTACAGTCACTGCTGTGATCTTTACTTAAATCAATACAAAATATTTGATATCCTGCACCATATCTAAACCCAACTTCAGTCTAATCTAAGTTTTCAGTTCTACCATTTAACGCATATAATGTATTATAAAACAGTCTCATATCATTCCCAGCTTTACACGGTAGAGAGATATTGTATGGGTACCTATCGTCATTCATAAATACTGTAAAGCTATTCATATCAGGTAAATTTAGTTTAAACAAATTTGGCTTTGCTGCACCTGTATACGCTTCCTGCGTTATTCCCCAAATGTATATCCTTCGAGGTAACACACCATCAAAAATTATCCAATCTACGTTTTGCAGACCTCTATTTACAGACAGTGTATTTAATTTATATTTTATTGCAGGAAGTATAACTGCTCCAATTCTATCTTGAATTTCGAGAGCTTGTTTTGTTAACCGTGTTTCAGGTATATAGAGCTTAAAATCATTAATTCGAATTTGAAATTTATTAGTTGATTCATGCAATAGTATTAGGGATGGTGTGCTACGTGTAAATTTAAATTCTAACCTTGTTTTTGGTGGTAAGTATTTGGGAGTTATATGTGCATCGATAATTAGTGGAAAATATATTTCGAATTTTTGTGATCCCATTACTAATGCATTTCGATAAACGAAACCTACATTATCTTTAAGATCGTCAAACATATATGTTTGATCGGGTTTATAGAGACATCCCGCTAAATATTGTTTTCTTTGTTCCTCACTCATATGCAACATGTATAATATATATGTCATTCATGGGTAATGTTTTTGGTTAAAAGTTATTGGTTCCCCATTTATTTTCATCTCAATGGATGAAAACAGCGCAAACCCAAACATATTGTATGATGCAATTTTAAGAGCTACATCTTTAATATCGTTACCATCACCCTTCATTATTTGAAATTCAATATAAACAAATATTTCAGATAAATCAATTAAATCAAAAGTGCTTTCACCAATTTTAAAACGAAATGAATCGTCAGTATCACTACTCGGTAACGTTGTTTCACAAGCGACTTCAACCAAATAAGAATTCTAGGCCTTTTTGAGTGAGAGATGGGACCGATGAGTCGACTCTCTTCTGGAGACCTCTAACGAATCATGCCACGAAGCTAGAACTTGTGCGCCACCGAATGGGGTCAAGCCGAACACCCTGTAGAAGTCTGCCTGCGGCCTGCTAAGATAATCGATTTCCTGAAACTAGGTGCACCGCTACTTCTTTTTGAAAGTCGCGGAAGCCGGAGTCGTATAGGCCCCGTACCGTAGGAAGCTGATGGTGCAGCTGGGTAACCCGTCTTGACTGTTGGGCGAAGTTTTTGTTTTTGGTTTGGTTTCGACCGAATAGAATCGAAAAATTTTACCTCTAACACACATACGCTATTGGAATCGTTGGTTGACCTCTGAATGCGTAATTTCCAATAAAATTGTTGCAATAACCCCTTATAATACTACATGAGAATCCATGGGGCAGATCCCCCACTGGAACATGCATAGGTACTCCAGATCCGTCGGCTCAGGAGATAGGTGGTCTTGGCGTGGTGTAGGGCAGTGGAGTAGTCAATTTGTACGGGTTTTACTACATAATTGTCGCTTAATTCGCCCTCAGATTTTTCAAATAGTGCTATAAGATTTTTCGCGCGAATTGGGCAAACTTCGGAAGGGGAAGTTAGGAGGAAGGATGTGCGGCACCTCGGGAGAGCGGGGTGCGGTGCTTCGGGGAGGGAGAGTGCGGCACATCTTTTACAGTGGGTGCGGTGTTTCGGACACATGAGTATGCGGCTGTCGGGGGAAGTGGGTGTGTGCGCCACAGTAGAGTGGTAGGCATAAGGGGGAGGGTGCTGCGCACGGATCCGCCCACACCGTGCAATCCTGCATCAAGCCATTGGCTATTTCCTGGATTAGGGAGGAATTACTTGAGCATTATTTAGCTTTAATCTAGCTATGATGTCTACGCTGCATTCTCCAAAGTGTTATGTATTGGTAATCGGGCCAAAAAATTATGCGCCCCTTCTTGTTCAAAATCGAGATCGGCTTATTCAGACCTCTCAAGACTTCTTTGTAATCCCTTGAGCCCCTTTTGTTATGAAGCATCGGCTCACCCGGCCCTGTCTACAAACACGACTAGACTGTGCGGGCAAAATTGTACCACTAGCAATTTAAAAGAGTTGCACTTTGTAAGGCCATAGAATCCTGCACTTGGGTGGAACAATGTAGAATGTAGATATAAGCATACATACTCATAGGGAACCAGGAAACTAACCCCTAAGGATGCGACCCCTCTTCCCCCTTCAGAGGCCTCGGCTACCCACTGACAGGAAGTCCAACAGCTATTACGGCGTCGCACCCTACTCCTACGATATTCACGCTCCATCAAACGGCTTGCCCCCGTGGTGAAGCGAAGACCACCCACCCCTGAGGCTTCGGAACTCAGTCCATTTATGAATATCAGATTCTGCATTTCAAAAATATTTTTTCAAAACAATGTTTGACGTATCCGGCCAGGATATGATACCAAAAGTCTCTTTTGAATTGGCACGCACAATACTAAAAGCAGTAGCTATGTCAAATCTCTTAACAGATAAAACCATAGCTTTGGGAAGGAATTCTAGCAATTATTTATGTGCGCATATATCTGGACTAATGGCATAATTTCCCGGCAATTACAATAAGATAGTGTTGGGTACGACGTTTTCGCTGCTGTACACTTGTCTGGATAAAGATAACGGTGTGGTAAAGCTAAAGATATAAGAGCGAAAATGCATAGCAATTTCGGTAGGTTATCTCGTATAGAAAACCAAATGCGACACCTGAGTCAATTTAGCAAGTATATTATTAATAACCCCACGGTTAATAACTCAAGTGACAAACTCCGAAAATGTAATTTAAAATTGACAAAACAGTCTGCGAGCTCAGTATTATTATTATTAGCTCCAAAATAGTTGCGATTTGGCTGTAAAGTTATAAGTTCAGTGGATCGCTCTCTCACTTCAGAACGGCTGGGAGTGTTAGCAAACGTCGGTGAATTGTTCAGTTTGGTTTTTTCTTGCAGCGCTCCGTTCGAACCTTGCGCCAGAATGCGAAGCAGATCGCTCCAAAGCACAAGCGTTATCTTACAGTACTTTCAAAAATATTCAGAGATTTGAGCATGAATATTTAATCAAACGTATCTTCTAGGTTTCTGTTTCATTAAACAGTGGTGTTGCATGCTCTTCAAAAGTGGAGGGTGCCGGCAAAGAAGTGGAGGGGCAGTCGTTTACATTAATTTTGTTATAACCAGATCGGTTAATATTTTCAGGTTTATCATCGAATAGTGGGACATACCGCCTTCACTCTGCCCACCCCTCTTCCGGCGCTACTGTCACTAAATCTATGTAGATATTTTATTTTTATAGTGGATTACTATTGTATATAGCATAACATGTTTAATACATTTTCAGAAAGCGATACGAAATGAGATTACAGCTTGGCGGCCGTATTATATCACATTCCCAAGAATTTATAACGAGAAATATATCTTTCCAATTCTATCTATTTCATGAATGTCAGCCGTTTCTTGGATAAAAATTTTTTCACTCCATCAAATATTTGTTCGAATGGTTTAATTAGCGTTGAGAAATGACGTTTGAACGATGTTGCTCCATGTTTTGTTGTTGTAGCCGTTGTGTCATGTAAAATTTGTTTCGTTAGCTCAACCAAAAATGTTTTCGATGAGTCAGGCGAAATCTTAATAGCTTCAGTATCGTTTGTAGTTATAAAATCTGCTATCATTGCATCTTCGGTCATACCTTTAGCCGTACCCTTATTGTAGCCATTTGTGGGGTGCATACCGTAGCCACCATTACCCATCATACCCTGCATTGGCTGAGCTTCGTCGCGCATTAGTTGTGCTGGCGAAATGTTTGGATTTAACTTTTGACTTAGCTCGCGGTTAACCCTGAAGCGAAATGGAGTTTGTCGTTTTAAACGCATTTTCTCTGATAAACTAGGGTGTGGCCGTGGTCTGGGTTCAGCGATTGCTAAATCGGGCACACTATTGATATCATCGTCTGGCCGAGGACGTGGACCTGCAATTAATTAAATTAGTTGTTCAAAAAAGATATAGATTGTCGATTGTGAATGATTGATGATAAATGTTTGTTATAATATGTTATTCATTGCACCGACACAAGTCTATTTTGACGTTTTAACCGACTCTTTATTACAGCAAAAATCTCATTCAGCATTTTAATTGTAGCACAAATCGTGAACGTTGACACAAATTTAATACAATAAAGAAGGTGTCGCTACAGATTTTGTGGCAATAAGCATTATGATTGCCAGAGATTTATGTTGGTATATACGTGACAATACGTATTACAATGTGCAGTGAGCGCACACATTTATCTGTGAACGCTGCATTAGACATTTCATCTTTATTTTGTTTGTTTACGCAACGTGTGTGTCTATTTCGCGCATTAAGCGTTGTCATGAAAGTAAAGTTGCCTCTTTCGCGATATAGTAAAAGATTTAAAACCGTTGAGTTACAAACTCGAGCTGTACTACATAGCAAATCATCTGCTGCTAAAGAGTGTATTGTGATTGCAAATCTAGCAAAGCGGTGTATTTAGAGCTACCAAAAGTTACAACGCCCTGGCTGAACATAGAGGCTTAATGCTTGTCTTTGTCAAATTTTTACCAGGGAAATTACTAGTTGAAAATATAATTTTTACAAAAAGTTATTTTGGCACTATGATGTCATAGCATTTAATGATATTATTCATTGAATGAAAACGTTAAGACAACAGGCGTGTTCACATTGCGTCCGTTCCGATTAGACACAGCATGCACACTTTTTTCGGACTGAATCGGATGACGTAGCGTGAAAATAAATACATATACATACACACGCATACTCTAGGTACAGAGTTTAGTCGTATCGGATCGGATTGGATGTAATGTGAACACGGCCTAACTCACGCTAATAATGAATTAATTACGCTCGAAGTTGAGTATACGTTGCTCAAAATAATGTTATTTGCTTGTTAGTCTGCGCAGGGTTGTCATAATCCAAGCTGTCGTCTGCCTATGTTACATTAGTTCTACTGCGCAGACCTCGTTTTGTCTAGGAGACAGTGCAAATTCAATCACTATAAATGTGGCAGACTCAACTTAATGATGTTGGGATTATCGGGATTCAATTCCTGTTCTCGGAAAATTTTGTGAATTCAAACAAATTAACGCAATCCGTTTCGAGCAAGCAAGATATTCAAAAAAGCTTAAATGAAAAGATTTAGATCCTATAGTGTAACAGCTATCAAGCAGTATCTTATAAGTTTCGATGCGTATTATGTTGACAACTAATAACTCGGACCAGCTACAATACATGTCTATCAAACAGGCAAAGTGTATTACTTAGTAAAGCATTGTTTGGCAGATCATGGACATTGGCGCATCAAGACATGAAATGCATTGCATGATAGATTAAACTGCAAATTATAGTTTAAATGACCACTTTTTAACCTGCAGCCAGCGTCGGTCATGGAACGGAAGTGAGCTAATCTTTTTTAAATCTAACCGTCTTTTTGTTTCTGTTCTTATTAAAGTAGCAGATGTGTCTTTGTGCGTCTATTTTCATAATCCTGATGACATATTATAAACACATCAAGTTTTATAGTTTGAACTCATCGCAAGACTCATATGCCTTTGGCCTTGTTGGCAGTTAAAAACTAACAAGCAATTTGTGTCCGAGCACACAAATATATATGATTTGTTTCAGGACTAGAGTTAGTATGCGAGGGGCCCTTCCGAACATTGATGTGAGGGGATCTAAGGCTTCGCACCCCTTCACACCCTTTTTCTGGACACAAATTCAATTTGCTCGGCTGCTCGAAGGGATTAAAAATTAAAAAGGTAAGGGGCCCGATGGGACATAGGGCCTCCTTTAACGGTGATGGGTTACGGGTTTCTAATGGCGGCAATGAACTGATCTGTTTGTCAATATAAATTTCAGTTAAAATACGCAGCACGGAAAAGTGTAGTTATTCCATGCGTGCAAATCTAATGTGATTACAGGCTAAAAATTATTGGCTATAGATGTCGCCATGTTGAAATCGAGCAGATGTTGTCTGAAATTACAAAAATATCGAAATTTCGTTAGATCGTCCGAGCGTAGGGCAGATCTGAACCACATGACGCAAGGCACTTTCGCTTGACAAACCAACTTCAGCGCTTTAAATTTCTGAAATTGTATTACTATGAACAAGAGTGCATTAGGGAAGAGTATGACACTTCCTGCACTCCCGTATAAGCCCGTGTTTGATGACGCGTGCGATTTCGGCCTTACGCCCCCAGTTTCTGGGGGGGGGGGGTGGGGGGGGGGTGCGGGGCGTCGAGAAGCCCAGACCCCCTTTTTTTTTTTTTATTTTTCTTTCTTGAAATACCACAACCTCTCTATTTTAATAAAACAAAACAAAAAACTTCTAGATAAAAAAGATTAGTTATTTGTTTGAGAGCTGGCTGGGTTGTGGTTTTGGTATTTGGTTTTTTTGTGCTTTCTGTTGTGCGTGTTGTTGTGTTTATGTTATTGTGTTGTAGTGTATTGTGGGTCGGTTTGTTGTTATAGATCGATATTATGTGATAGTGTTATAGGGTGTATTTTTTTTTTGTATCTTGCTTGCTCGGTCGTTTGTTTGTAATTCGAGAGGAATTGATCGATATCCCTGATAGTCTAGTCTGCATTGATAGTGATCTCTGCATGTCTCTAGGGTATGTTGTGTGTCGTACCTGCGGAGGGGGTAGCTCGGACCCCCATTTTTTTTTGGGGGGGGGGATTGGTCGGATCCCCCAAGTTCCGGGGGGTCGGTTTATCAGCGGCTGTTTTTTGAACCAACCCCCCAGACATTAGGGGGGTCCGACCGACCACCGAAAAAAAGACTGGGGGGAGGGTCCGAGCCACCCCCAGAAACTGGGGGGGGGTAAGGCCGAAAGGGTTTATATGTGAGCGCAGGGAAGCGTCATACTATATATTCCCTAATCCACTCTTGCTATGAATAACTAAATGAAAAACAAAGGACGCTGTTAGCGTATGCTCTACAGTGCAAACCGTCTTAGTTGCATTTGATCGCGCTTATGGTCAAAATATACTAATAATAATAAAACTTACGAGGTTCGGCCAAGGCACTATGCAGACCATTTACAACGCGCGGCATAAAGCAAACAGCAGAGAGATAAATTAGTGCTAGATTACTGAACATGACTAGTTATAAACGATTGATGTTATTTGTATGGCGATGACTAAATTTCTGAAAGTAAAATTTGTATTGCTAAAAAATTAAAATTTTGGATTATAAATTATAAAATAAAAACTTGCTTAAAAATTGAGACTAAATATATTTGAATGAATTTAGCTACCAAAGGAAGCTAATTATGTGCCTAAAATAATATGTAGTGATTGAAAGAGCAACTTGCAAGGTCCAGAGATTTAAAGCAAGGTAGTGTCTGTTTACTAGGGAGAAGTTCACGCAGCTAAATATTGAGCAGAGTAAATTATTAAGAGCGTTCCTTAATACGCGTGCTTACAATAATTTTGTTTATGTCATAGTAAAACGTTTTGCGTTATGAAGAAATGCTAATTTCCACGGCTCTATATCATAGTAAATGTATTCCTCAGAGATATAAGCAGAAGCACAACTTTGCCATTCTCTATACTTTTTCTGTATTACAGCTAATCCTTAACCCTACCATAAGCCATGAGCTGTCCACAAGCCTGAACGCGGAGTATTTCAGCCCATTAGCTGCTTTTCCTTGTATAATACCTTACGTCTTGTGATGGTTTGGGGCAGCTACGGTTAATTTCACAATATGAGAAAATTGCTACCGATGGGTGTGCCTTAGGTGCTAGAAGACGTTAATTTTGCAAAAATGCAGGTTTCAACACTGTAATTGAAGAACTCTAATATGAACTTGCCCGCAAACATGTATGTTGCAGACCAGGGTAGGTGTCACATAGGAATCATACATTGATTGTGATAGGTTTTATATTAGATAGAATAGGCCATCAAATGTACAAAAGCGGAAAAACAAATTTCGATGTTTTAATAAAAATTCGCGAAATAGGTCACATAGGTAGCGTTTGCTGTAGTTGCATTATATACTAAGCAATTAATGAAAGTTTGCTGCAATTCTAAGCATTCAAAAACCGTTCGACGTATTTGCCTAAGTTTATTTTCTGTAGGGTGCGCTGAAAGCTACCCCTCTTAAACTGCAATATTATGCATATATTATCTACTATGATATATCTCTGTTCGGGAGCAGGAGTCAAACAGCTACATGTTTCAGGTTATTAATATAAGCCCGATCTTTGGTATTATCGTTTGTAGCTAAGTTATTGGCTAACCGATTCAGCACAAATTTTAGCAGCAGATGTGTCCTTAGTTGCCTTGTGTGTGGCAACAATATCGATGGGATATACACTCGTACAAGGAAATACACCTGATAAATTTAATTTTGGTGCCAAATTGAAGCAAATTTTGTTAGGTCTTTTCGGTGATAGGTGTCATAACTTTTATAATGCAGTTACTATAAAATTTAATATACCATACGAATCGCATTGAGGAGTTGGGTTGAATGGTTCGCAAATAATTTTATTATATAATGAATTATGAAACTATATCGCTTTGTGTAAAATTCTAAGCCTTAGCCTAAACGTTAACCATTAATTTGCCTGATTTTGACGCATTCGACTAAGCTCGTCAAAATTATGCATATATTGACCGCAACTTTTCGGGTAAGCAAAAAATCGATAAAATTCATAAATATGATTCTAATATAGTTTTGTTACCGCGTCGACGAATGGTAACAGTTAAATGGTACCAAGATTATTAGTGTTCTTTCAAAATTGCAATTTTTAAGATGGACACATATACCGCAAATGGCCCAGTTTGTTATTCCAAAATACAAACTGGTAAAACATATAGTTTATGAATCGCCAAATTTTATTGCAGATCTGTGGGTTGGGTGGGACTGGTGAATATGGCTTCTATTTTTCATAGAGATTCATTAAGGTTCGACATTAATAGTCGTTATATTGTTTCGTGTACGTCTCACAGTTCACGAAAAGCAGTTACACAATCTTTAAGCCAAATCAATTAGCACTTGTTCAAAATTTATTCCTTATCCGTATAAATTCGGAATAGTAAGCCTGCTGTGGCTCCAATTATTGCTGAATATTCCAATTGCTCCGGTTTGTGTTCGATCCACAGCGCATTGCTTTGCAGGATGGAATATGATAGTAAAATACTGCAGTTACGAACCGCTTATATGTCAAAATATCACTATCGTATAAGAATTAGTCCACAAATAACAGGACAGATTTCGCGTCACGTTCAAACAAAGCTCACTGTTATAAAAGACTGGGTCCTGCCTATCACTTATTATACTATCTAAGCTTGATAAGCTGTAGTTGAAAGAATAAACGTTAAATATTCTGTGCTAGATTGACATCAATCAACATCCATACTTTTCGTATATATTATTGAAATATTTGGATATGTCCCAGTTTTACTATGTTGGGGCATTCGTACTAAATGCCTTCCCCATTAACTATGGAGTTAGTACAAAAAATTGCCAAATATAGAAAATCATAAACTACCAGCTAGTTATCGCTGAGATATATGTCTCCGTTGTTCACCGTTCACAGGTTCTTGATTTCAGCTACAAGGTTAGGTGCTTAATTCTTTAGACTAATTATAATTCGCAGGAAGGCAAGTTCTCCATTGCTGTATAGATTATTATACATTTTGTTACTAGTTTGTCACTCGTCGGAATCCTAAGATAAACGGGCAGTTCCATCAACTGTACTATATAACAATGATCCATCGTCTGGTCAAAAATCCACACAAGAACCGTAATCCATATATTTACATCACAGTATGTGAACTACTAGACATTTTATAGCTTATCCCTCGTCGGACTGTTAAAATAAACTGGCAGTTCCATCAACATGAGCATATAACAATGCTTCATCGTCTAATCAATACATACATCCACAAGCGAACCGAATCCATATATTTAGGTCAAAGTATCTAAGCTATGGTCTGTCTCCTTTTTGAAATGCGTTTTAATATTTCATGCCACAGTACTAATGTTTGTATTCGTCGCAGAGCAAGCGGGACGGACAGTTTAACAATGTTTCCTCCGTAAATGTTCAATATTCTTAGAATTATGCTCCTGGATTTCGTTTTGAATGGCATTATTAAACTGAACCAGGTAACAAATGTAAAAATTGAACCGCGAATAATGCTATTAATTTGAATGTTGACTTTGGATGAATTTTTTAACATTTCAAAATTATTAACATGCCAAAGCACAGTGTAAAAATTCGTAGAAATGTTTAAGTGAGTTTTATGCTGACACTTGACGCTAAACGATTGTTTTCAAATATTACGATTAACGATTAAGTCTGTATAAAAGCCATTAGTGGTATTTGAGCAGTAAACTCACTATGTAAAAAAACTCGCAATGTAAAAATCACTTCGTTTTATTAAACTAGATCACATAAAATGAATAAACATTTTAACGTTAGCAAAAACAACACAAGACAATCAAAGTTTAAAATAATTTTTACCAAATTGCCGTTGAATAAATTTTAATAAACTTCATATCTCTATAAGCACGAAAATTTGTTAAACGTCATATTATTGCTTCAAACTGTCGATTGAGGTTAATACCGACGTAAATTTTTTATTGTAATCAGTTATCTTTATAAAAAATGATTTTGTTCAACTAAATGTTAACTTAAAACAGCAAAATTCAAGGCCATCAATATTTTATCGTTAATGCACGATGTTTATGCGGTTTACATCTTTCAAAAACTAAATTTGTACTCTCTACGGTAAATATAATTAAATATATCCACCAGTCAAGTTTTTACCTGATTAATTTATTGCATAGCTTTGTTTCAGTTATTTTTTTATTTTTAATTAAAAAATTTGAATTCTGCTTCACGAAGCATCACATCAGTATATATAAAAGGTATGATTAATTTGGGGTGGGGCCGGTATTTCTGTACCTCCTAATTAATAACGACTGTTAAGGATAAACCTGGAACCCAGTTGTAAATATAACTTTGTTATACACATGTCATTATCAAGTACGAGTGCTATGTCTAAGCATTATAATAGTGACCTAGTGATTAAAGAAGTTTAATTACCAATCGTACAAATTTTGATCTGGCCCAACAACAATCATGGGTAATGATCTATTGTAGTTTCCACTTGATCTGTATTAATTATCATGGGTAATTATCCATTGTATTAAAATATTCTAGACGCTCACAGAATCAGTTTCACCTTTAGTTTCCTGGTTCAGTAGTGAAACTTGTGAATTTATATACACAAAAAATTTTTACGCTACTGGCATTACAGCATTAACTTTTGAGCGATTAATGCATTCTTGGGTAGTTCCTAAAATTTTTGATCGTTCCGCGTTTAGTGTGTCTTTAGTCACTCTTGCATTAACTTATGGAAACCTCACAAAACTTTACACATTATTTCAATAGCACGTATCGTTGTTTGTAAAAATGTCAATGAGAGTTTCCATTGAAGTGAACGGTAATTATTCCTTTGAATGTATCACTGTGACAAAATTTGTTGATATATTATAATATTCTGTCGCACAAATATATCGTTGGATCAAGACTCAATTTCACTACAAGTTACACTGGATCAATATCCACTTTCACCTTACCTAAAGATATAAACATAGCTTATGTGATTGCGCAACATATTTCAAATCCACATTGTTGAGTTATCGTTTAATTTCACTTCATTCGTCAATATCTAATTTGACTTCCACATTGTTGAGTTATCGTTTAATTTCACTTCATTAGTCAATATCTAATTTGACTTCCACATTGTTGAGTTATCGTTTAATTTCACTTCATTAGTCAATATCTAATTTGACTTCCACATTGTTGAGTTATCGTTTAATTTCACTTCATTAGTCAATATCTAATTTGACTTCCACATTGTTGAGTTATCGTTTAATTTCACTTCATTAGTCAATATCTAATTTGACTTCCACATTGTTGAGTTATCGTTTAATTTCACTTCATTAGTCAATATCTAATTTGACTTCCAGATTGTTGAGTTATCGTTTAATTTCACTTCATTAGTCAATATCTAATTTGACTTCCAGATTGTTGAGTTATCGTTTAATTTCACTTCATTAGTCAATATCTAATTTGACTAAAGGTATGGCTGCGTCAAAACTCGTATGTTTCATTTGCTGAAGCTTCAGTAAACTTAGACAAGTTAAAACTTTAATATTTAAACAACATAAATGGCTTGATAACAATCAGAAGATTTGCAAGATGATAAAATAACTTCGGTGTTTCGGATAGCACTTTTTCCTACAATATTACGCGGATCGCGACGAATAAGAAATTTCGCGCCTAATGGCATTTAAAGCTAAATGTTCTTTTATAAGCAATGACAATCTGCATGAAAATTCAGTACCATTGATAAAAATATTTAAAACTATATAACTAAATTTTGTAATTTAGTATTAAGTGAACAAAATTTCACAGTGATAATATCAATGTTTTAGTTGCTAATATTAGTGAACTGTGTGAGTTTTTGAAAAATTTTAAGAACTAATTTTGCATAAAATATTGAAAGAAAACCAGCTAAAATTTGATAATAATAACATTTCGACGTAGTTCATCTCTATGAGAAAATTTTATTGTAACTATATTTCATAGTCATACTTGTGTTTATTAACTTTTTACACATGGCATTATAGTTTTACTGAAATAATTAGAAAATATTGTATTAAATAATTTTTATTGTTTAGGTTAAAAACTATTTAAAAATTTAGCCATTTTGTGAGTATTCTTATATTTGTTGTTTTTAATTTTCACTGCGCAAAGATTCCGAAGATTCCCAGTCAACGTCAAAGCGTGCCGTTATCATAATGGATTTAACCTCTGAAGGACCAACATCAAGCAAAACGCTCGTTTTCCAGGGATATTTTATAAACTAAAACAAAGCCGAAGATTTTGAGTAAAAAAGGTAGACAAGGTTGCGGCATTCGCAGTAGTTTTATAATGCCACAGCACATATGTCAAGTAGATAATTGTATACTTGCTGGAACAATACCTTCGTTATTTTTTTCGAACTGAGAGCTAAGGTGGGGTCACACGTCAACCTCATGTTGAGCTGAAATTTTAATTAAATTTTGATCAAAATTTTATAAAAATTTGACCGTTAATTTGTAACTTTTAAAATAGTGCCACAATGCTTGAAAATTTGAGTTCAAGCTTTGAGATAAAATTTTTTCCAAGCTCTACTTTTTATTCCAGATTTGTTAAAGAAATGTGCTTTAAAAGTTTGAACCGTGTTCACACGTTCAAATTCAACAAAACAAAAAAATACTTTCAAATTTTGACCAAAATTTGAGTTCAAAATATTTGATCAAAATTTGATCATAGTTTGAGTACATAACTTGAGCAACAAGTTTGGCATGTCCAACGCATCTTTATAAGTGCTTGATTATGGATTCAAAACATTTTCTAAATTTCACAGCCTAAAATATGCACAAAAATATGTGCTGTATGTAAAATATACCAACCTGAACTTCAGCTTAAGTGGAAAAGTTTGAGCTGTTTCCAAAGATCGACTCAGTTACGCTACATTGCGTGCTGACAAAAACATCCCGACCGTTTAAGGCCCAACAAAAACTAGAAAGTTTAAAGTTTGAGGTCAAAACTTGAGCAATAAGTTTGACGTGTGTACGCAACTTTACAATATTAAGTACTTGATTATAGATGCTTAACATTTTCTAAATTCCTCAGCCTAAATTATGTCCAAGAAATCAGCTTTCACACTATGTGATGTATGTAAAATATAAATGTTGTTGCGAGAAAAATATATGGATAATTATAGTAAGATTTCCTGACTTTAATGTAACAGTTGTTAGCAAAATATTGCAAACATTAACCTGAGCCTCAGCTTAAGTGGAAAATTTTACGCTGTTTCCAAAAATCGCGTTAGTGACATTATTTTGCTTTCTAATTAAAATCCCGTCATTTTAAAGTCCAGTAAAAACTAGAAAAATAGCTATTTAGCCACTGTAAACGAAGCAGATGATTTCACACAACACGTACTTCTTACTACAACGCTAAAGATAATTATGTAGGTTAATTAGAAACAAATGGAAAAGTCGCGCTTATTAAAATAAACTTGTGTAAGAATTTATTACAAGCTGTTACTCGCGACCACCAGAACAAATAGCATACCGTATTGATCAGTAGTTTCGGTGATCCTTGGTGCATGAGCTTTGCAGCGCCCAAGTTGAATGAATTATAAGAAGTAGGTTTCCATATTTCATGAAGCGTAAACAGCAAGCTGAGCATCGTCTTGAACTAATACCTATCTCGCACCAGTTATCCAAAAACTGTATCTGTTCTGGTTATCCCATGTTTTTATATTTTAGTTAGCTTTGCAGCATTTTTTAAACATCTAAAACTTTGATAATAAAAAGACATTCCACTTAGCGGCTAGCATGAAATGACGCCCAGAGCCTTCAGCGGAACGACAGGTGATGAGTTTGATCAGATGCTAGTTAGCTTTGCAGCATTTTCTAAACATCTAAAACTTGGATAATAAAAAGGCATTTCACTTAGCGGCTAGCATGAAATGACGCCCAGAGCCTTCAGCGGAACGACAGGCAATGAGTTTGATCAGATGCTAGTTAGCCTTGCAGCATTTTCTAAACATCTAAAACTTGGATAATAAAAAGGCATTTCACTTAGCGGCTAGCATGAAATGACGCCCAGAGCCTTCAGCGGAACGACAGGTAATGAGTTTGATCAGATGCTAGTTAGCCTTGCAGCATTTTCTAAACATCTAAAACTTGGATAATGAAAAGACATTTCACTCAGCGGCTAGCATGAAATGACGCCCAGAGCCTTCAGCGGAACGACAGGTAATGAGTTTGATCAGATGCTAGTTAGCTTTGCAGCATTTTCTAAACATCTAAAACTGAGATAATAAAAAGGCATTTCAATTAGCGGCTAGCATGAAATGACGCCCAGAGCCTTCAGCGGAACGACAGGTGATGAGTTTAATCAGATGCTAGTTAGCTTTGCAGCATTTTCTAAACATCTAAAACTTGGATAATAAAAAGGCATTTCACTTAGCGGCTAGCATGAAATGACGCCCAGAGCCTTCAGCGGAACGACAGGTAATGAGTTTGATCAGATGCTAGTTAGCCTTGCAGCATTTTCTAAACATCTAAAACTTGGATAATGAAAAGACATTTCACTCAGCGGCTAGCATGAAATGACGTCCAGAGCCTTCAGCGGAACGACAGGTAATGAGTTTGATCAGATGCTAGTTAGCCTTGCAGCATTTTCTAAACATCTAAAACTTGGATAATGAAAAGACATTTCACTCAGCGGCTAGCATAAAATGACGCCCAGATCCTTCAGCGGAACGACAGGTAATGAGTTTAATCAGATGCTAGTTAGCCTTGCAGCATTTTCTAAACATCTAAAACTTGGATAATGAAAAGACATTTCACTCTGCGGCTAGCATGAATTGACGTCCAGAGCTTTCAGCGGAACGACAGGTGATGAGTTTAATCAGATGCTAGTTAGCTTTGCAGCATTTTCTAAACATCTGAAACTTGGATTATAAAAAGGCATTTCACTTAGCGGCTAGCATGAAATGACGCCCAGAGCCTTCAGCGGAACGACAGGTAATGAGTTTGATCAGATGCTAGTTAGCCTTGCAGCATTTTCTAAACATCTAAAACTTGGATAATAAAAAGGCATTTCACTTAGCGGCTAGCATGAAATGGCGCCCAGAGCCTTCGGCGGAACGACAGGTAATGAGTTTGATCAGATGCTAGTTAGCCTTGCAGCATTTTCTAAACATCTAAAACTTGGATAATGAAAAGACATTTCACTCAGCGGCTAGCATGAAATGACGCCCAGAGCCTTCAGCGGAACGACAGGTAATGAGTTTGATCAGATGCTAGTTAGCCTTGCAGCATTTTCTAAACATCTAAAACTTGGATAATGAAAAGACATTTCACTCAGCGGCTAGCATGAAATGACGTCCAGAGCTTTCAGCGGAACGACAGGTGATGAGTTTAACCAGATGCTAGTTAGCTTTGCAGCATTTTCTAAACATCTAAAACTTGGATAATAAAAAGGCATTTCACTTAGCGGCTAGCATGAAATTACGCCCAGAGCCTTCAGTGGAACGACAGGTGATGAGTTTGATCAGATGCTAGTTAGCTTTGCAGCATTTTCTAAACATCTAAAACTTGGATAATAAAAAGGCATTTCACTTAGCGGCTAGCATGAAATGACGCCCAGAGCCTTCAGCGGAACGACAGGTAATGAGTTTGATCAGATGCTAGTTAGCCTTGCAGCATTTTCTAAACATCTAAAACTTGGATAATGAAAAGACATTTCACTCAGCGGCTAGCATGAAATGACGCCCAGAGCCTTCAGCGGAACGACAGGTAATGAGTTTGATCACATGCTAGTTAGCATTGCAGCATTTTCTAAACATCTAAAACTTGGATAATGAAAAGACATTTCACTCAGCGGCTAGCATGAAATGACGTCCAGAGCTTTCAGCGGAACGACAGGTGATGAGTTTAATCAGATGCTAGTTAGCTTTGCAGCATTTTCTAAACATCTAAAACTGAGATAATAAAAAGGCATTTCAATTAGCGGCTAGCATGAAATGACGCCCAGAGCCTTCAGCGGAACGACAGGTGATGAGTTTAATCAGATGCTAGTTAGCTTTGCAGCATTTTCTAAACATCTAAAACTTGGATAATAAAAAGGCATTTCACTTAGCGGCTAGCATGAAATGACGCCCAGAGCCTTCGGCGGAACGACAGGTAATGAGTTTGATCAGATGCTGGTTAGCCTTGCAGCATTTTCTAAACATCTAAAACTTGGATAATGAAAAGACATTTCACTCAGCGGCTTGCATGAAATGACGCCCAGAGCCTTCAGCGGAACGACAGGTAATGAGTTTAATCAGATGCTAGTTAGCTTTGCAGCATTTTCTAAACATCTAAAACTTGGATAATGAAAAGACGTTTCACTCAGCGGCTAGCATGAAATGACGTCCAGAGCTTTCAGCGGAACGACAGGTGATGAGTTTAATCAGATGCTAGTTAGCTTTGCAGCATTTTCTAAACATCTAAAACTGAGATAATAAAAAGGCATTTCAATTAGCGGCTAGCATGAAATGACGCCCAGAGCCTTCAGCGGAACGACAGGTGATGAGTTTAATCGGATGCTAGTTAGCTTTGCAGCATTTTCTAAACATCTAAAACTTGGATAATAAAAAGGCATTTCACTTAGCGGCTAGCATGAAATGACGCCCAGAGCCTTCAGCGGAACGACAGGTAATGAGTTTGATCAGATGCTAGTTAGCCTTGCAGCATTTTCTAAACATCTAAAACTTGGATAATAAAAAGGCATTTCACTTAGCGGCTAGCATGAAATGACATCCAGAGCTTTCAGCGGAACGACAGGTGATGAGTTTAATCAGATGCTAGTTAGCTTTGCAGCATTTTCTAAACATCTAAAACTTGGATAATAAAAAGGCATTTCACTTAGCGGCTAGCATGAAATGACGCACAGAGCCTTCAGCGGAACGACAGGTAATGAGTTTGATCAGATGCTAGTTAGCCTTGCAGCATTTTCTAAACATCTAAAACTTGGATAATAAAAAGGCATTTCACTTAGCGGCTAGCATGAAATGACATCCAGAGCTTTCAGCGGAACGACAGGTGATGAGTTTAATCAGATGCTAGTTAGCTTTGCAGCATTTTCTAAACATCTAAAACTTGGATAATAAAAAGGCATTTCACTTAGCGGCTAGCATGAAATGACGTCCAGAGCTTTCTGCGGAACAACAGGTGATGAGTTTAATCAGTGCTAGTTAGCTTTGCAGCATTTTCTAAACATCTAAAACTTGGATAATGAAAAGACATTTCACTCAGCGGCTAGCATGAAATGACGCCCAGAGCCTTCAGCGGAACGACAGTTAATGAGTTTGATCAGATGCTAGTTAGCCTTGCAGCATTTTCTAAACATCTAAAACTTGGATAATGAAAAGACATTTCACTCAGCGGCTAGCATGAAATGACGTCCAGAGCTTTCTGCGGAACGACAGGTGATGAGTTTAATCAGATGCTAGTTAGCTTTGCAGCATTTTCTAAACATCTAACACTTGGATAATAAAAAGGCATTTCACTTAGCGGCGAGCATGAAATGACGTCCAGAGCTTTCAGCGGAATGACAGGTGATGAGTTTAATCAGTGGATGAATTAACGTTGAACATGACAGGGAGTTCTGCTTGTGGTATTGTGCAACACTATTGATCCCTTCTAATAGTGCTATATTTACACAAGTGTTCGCGGCTACAGAAACACGTTCAATTCACTATAAAAAACGCAAAACAGCTTTTTGCGAACCTCGGCTACTCATTGAGTTTATCGGTTAGCCCTCTCGGTATTCGTGTAACGCATAAACTATCTTTAACAAAGTCACAAAACCAATGTAGCCACTTACCAGTGTTTTGCACTCATAAGGAGGGTTTCAGAAGAAGCAAGCATATAAAAATGAGGAGTCGCTTAGCAAATACTGCGTGTACTAGATGCAATTTTTTTAAGAATTTTAACAAGAGAATTTAGAGGCTATTTCGTTAGTGACATATGTATGCTATTATATATATTTTTGTGCTTTTATGGACAGCGCAAACCCTCTAAATATTATAAAAATTTTTTGCTTGGTTTGCAAAAGAATATGAACGAATGTTACATTTAACTGCTAGAGCACCGTCACATAGTCTGTTACGTTGTGACAAGAATTGTTAAGTGTAAATGAATAAACATAACATTAGGAATCTTTGGCGATGTGGTACCTATATCTAAGTTTTCAGTCGAACCTGTAACATGTCTCATAAAATTACTGTTGGCTTTGGACGTGTTGCAGAAAGTTATTGGGTAATGATCAAAGTCCATGAAAGCAAATAGTTACCAAATATAGGTTTGCCATACTCCAAGATACACTGTCTGTATCACAGCATACAAATAAGATAAATCTGTTTGTAATTAAATGTTGTATAAAACGATGACTTGCCGATTGAAATAAATAAATCCTTGCCAAACAGATTATGCTAAATCTTTTACCTATAGAAGATTTCTATTGCAACCAGGAAGACTTGTGTCAAATCGGCACAGAAGCAGTAGTTACAAATAGTTTTCTTTCCTTTTCGAGGCAATCAGAATCTGTTAAACTACAAATTGACAAAAGACCCTTATAGAAAAATCACACAAAAGTGACTAGGATCTTCAAGCCCCTACAGCAGTATTAAGCAAGCCTGCGGAATCTATTGGTGTATGAACCCAAGGCTTCGAGAACGGATAAGACGCTTTCTTATAAGCAACATATTTGATAGCTTACAAAAATTTAGTAACCCATGTAGTCTAAAAACTCTCTGTTCAGATTACACCCATGGCCATTGCCAAGCCACAAGTGACACATTCGATCTAAAGCTATCGAGCTAGAGAGGCGCCCCTCTCCCGGAATGCCGTACAAACATTAGCACAAGATGAGCCACCAGATATGTGCGTTATCGTCGACACCGAGATCGCTCGTGCGAAAGATGTTACGAGTGACCCAAATTGATTTCTTTTATTCAACAAGCTTAAGCTAAAATATACCAGCGCTGAAAGGCCAGGCAAGCCCGTAGTTACGCCTATGCGCAAAATATGTGCTATGAGACCAATGCACGCAAAATAAAATGTTGCAAGTGATTCACCCAAATTGATATAAATGTCTTACGACGACAGCGCCATAGAAAAATTGAGTAAAATGATTACCAGACCTAAGTCCCTCCGAAATTCCCCGTTACGTCCGCAGTCAATCGAGAAAGTCACATATTAACGCTGGTGCATTCGCTAGTAGGATAGAATAGGATACTGGCACGATCGGACGAACAAAAGTGCCATACACAAATTGCCTCGAACAGTAGAGCATTGACATTCAGCGTTTGGTCGTCGTCGGTGAACGAGTTCGATTGACCTGAAATTAAAGAGATACAAATCACCAAAAAACGAGTCAAATTTGTATTACCCGACTTTCCTCAGTTTTACCAGTGTTGATAACAGCTGATAAGATAATGGAATGCTTTGGCAAAATCTGTTTGTAAGTTTGTAATCAAAACAAAATCACTATAAAAGTTGTAAGTCTTGAGCTTTGCACCAGAATTACCAAGGAGCCGAGTTTTGAGACATCAAGGCGTTAAAGTTCAAAGATTGCTTCGAGGTTGAAAAGGTTCAGCCACTAAGTGAAAGCCTTACCTTCAACACAGAGAAACAATGCAGTTAACCGAGAACGAGGTGTAACGGTAAAAATATGAGAATCGACAAGCTATGAAAATATGACGTCTGCCGGTGAGGCCGTGTCTAGTTTCGTGGTATAATTCGTTAGAAGTCCCCGGGCAGCGTCAGCCCTAGACCTATGTATTGGCAATAAGGTCGACTCGTCAGGCCCAATCTCTCACTCAAGGAAGTCTAAAATTTTTATTTGATCCTGAAATGATTAGCCGCGGCCCTGCCAAAGCCGGCAAGAGCGTCATATTTTACATAGCTTGTCGATTCTCATATTTTAGTTTTTACACCTCGTTACTTGGTTAACTGCATTGTTTCTCTGTGTTGAAGGTAAGGCTTTCACTTAGTGGCTGAAAGTTTCCAACCTCAGAAGCAATCTTTGAACTTTAACGCCTTAATGTCTCAAAATTTTGGCTATTTGGTAATTCTGGTGCAAAACTCCAAGACTTACAACTTTTATAGTGATTTTGTTTTGATTACAAACTTACAAATTATTTTAAGAAAACGTTTGAGCGTATTATCAGCTGTTATCAACACTGGTAAAACTGAGGAAAGTAAGTTAGCGAAATTTGACTAATTTTTGGTGATTTGTATCTTTTAATTTCCAGGTCAATCGAACTCGGTTCACCGACGACGACCAAACGCTGAATGTCAATGCTCTACTGTTCGAGGCAATTTGTATATTGCACTTTTGTTCGTCCGATCGTGCCGGTTTGATCCTATTTGATCCTACTAGCGAAATGCACCAGCGTTAATATGTGACTTTCTCGATTGACTGCGGACATAACAGGGGAACGGGAGGGACTCAGATCTCGTGAGCGTGGTACTCAAAGGTTCTATGGCGCTCTCGTCGTTTTTCGTTTATATTTTTTTTTGGGTGAACCCACTTCCGATTTTTTATTTTGCGTGCATTGGTCTCATCACACAGTATTTTGCGCATAGGCCGTAGAGGCTAGCACTCACCTTTCAGCGCTGGTATATTTTTAGCTTAAGCTTGTTGAATAAAAGAAATCAAATTTTGGGTCACTCGTGACGTCGGGGGGGGTAGGGGGCTCAGAGTCTGACGATAACGCGCGCCTGTGGTGGCTCATCTTGTGCTAATGTTTGTACGGTATTCCGGGAGGGGGGCGCCGTCTCTAAGCTCAATAACTTGGAGATCGAATGTGTCACTTGTGGCTTGGCAATGGCCATGAGTGTAATCTGAACAGAGAATTTTAGACTACATGGGTTACTAAATTTTTTGTAAGCTATCGAATTATGTTGTTTATAAGAAAAAGCGTTTCTTTCTGGTTTCTCGAAGCCTTTAAGATTCATACACCAATAGATTCCGCAGGCTTGCTTAATACTGCTGTCCAGTTTTGAAGATCCTAGTCACTTTTTTGTGTGATTTTTACTATAAGGGTCTTTTGTCAATTTGTAGTTTTTCAGTTTCTGATTGCCTGGGGGGGAAAGAAAACTTTTTGTAACTGACTGCTTCTGTGCCCGAATTTTGAGCACAAGTACTTACTGGTTGCAATTCAGAAGTCTTACTATAACTGGAAGATTTAGCATAATCTGTTTTGGCAAGAAGATTTTATTTATTTCAATCGGCAAGTCGTGGTTTTTTTATACAATCATTTAATTACGAAACAGATTTATCTTATTTGTATGCTGTGATACAGACAGTGTATTCCTTGCAAATATATGGCAAACCTATATTTGGTAACTATTTTTGCTTTTCATGCAAAAAAAACTGATAATTTACCCAATAACTTTCTGCAACACGTCCAAAGCCAACAGTAATTTTATCGAGACATGTTACAGGTTTGGAGTTTGGAAAACTTAATATTGCAGGTACCACGTGGCCAAAGATTCCTAATGTTATGTTTATTCCCGTTTACACTTAACAATTCTTGTCACAACGTAACAGACTACCTAACGGTGCTCTAAGCAGTTTAAATGTAAGATTCTCGTTCATATTCTTTTTGCCGAACCGAGCGAAAAATTTTTGTGATATTCCGAGGGTTGGTTTTATAACCTTGAAAGCACAAAAATATATATATTAATATTTTCACATTTGCGTCCCCCCCCACTAACGAAATAGCCTCTAAATTCTCTTGTTAAAATTCTTAAAAAAATTGCATCTTGTTTGCGCAGTATTTGCTAAGCGACTCCCTCATTTTTATATTCTTGTCTTCTTTCTGAAACCCTCCCTTATGAGTGCAAAACATTCATTAAATGGCTACATTACGTTTTGTGACTTTATTTAACATCCCCTACTGGGTTACGCGAAATACAGAGGGGGGGGGGGGATAAACTCAATAAGTAGCCGAGGTTCGCAAAAAGCTGTTTTGCGTTTTTTATAGTGAATTGAACGCTGTTTTCTGTAAAGCCGCCGAACACTTGTGTTTTCAGAACGCTATTAAGAAGGGATAAATTAGTGTTGCACAATACCGCGGGGCGGGACCCCCTGTCCGTGTTCAACGTTAGATTCATCCGGCTCATTAAACTCATCACCTTGTCATTCCGCTGAAAGCTCTGGACGTCATTTCATGCTCGCCGCTAAGTGAAATGCCTTTTTATTATACCAAGTGTTAGATGTTTAGAAAATGCTGCGAAGCTAGACTAGCGTGTGATTAAACTCATCACCCGTGTCGTTCCGGCAAAAAGCTCTGGACGTCATTTCATGCTCCACCCGCTGAGTGAAATGTCTTTTCATTATCCAAGTTTTAGATGTTTCAAAAAAATGCTCCGAGTCTAAGCTCAGCGTCTGATCAAACTCGGCTTTTTTGTCGTTCCGCTGAAGGCTCTGAGCGTCCTCATGCTCCACATCGGCAAAATGTTTTCAATTCGTATCCAAGTTTTGAATGTTTTTTGAAAAATTTTTCCCAAAGCTTAATTCGCGCTGATTAAATTTCATCACTGTTGTTTTTCCCGCCAGAAAGCTCTGAAAACGTCATTTTGCCGTGCTCACCGCGCTAAGTGAAATCTACCCTTTTTTATTCTGCAAGTTTTGATGTTTAAAAAATGTGCAAAGCTTAACTCGTCGTGTCGTAAAACCCATCACCCTTGTCCATTTTCCGGCTGAAACCATTTCCCATGCTCGCGCTAAGTGAAATGCCTTACTCTGAGATTTTAGATGTTTAAGAAAATGCTCCAAGGCTTACAGCATCTGATCAAACTCATTACCTGTCGTTCCACTGAAGGCTCTGTGCGTAATTTCGATGTCAGCCGCTAAGTGAAATGCCTTTTTATTATCCAAATTTTAGATATGTTTAGAAAATGCTGCAAAAGCTAACTAGCATCTGGTTAAACTCGTATCACCCTCTCGTTCCGCTCGCAAGTTCTGTTCAAAATGTCATTTCATGCTAGCCGCTGAGTGAAATGCCTTTTTATTATCCTAGTTTTAGATGTTTAAAAAATGCTGCAAGGCTAACTAGCATCTGATCAAACTCATTACCTGTCGTTCCGCTGATGGCTCTGGGCGTCATTTCATGCTAGCCGCTAAGCGAAATGCCTTTTTTATTATCCAAGTTTTAGATGTTTAGAAAATGCTGCAATTCTAATTAGCATCCGATTAAACTCATCACGTGTCGTTCCGCTGAAGGTTCTGGGCGTCATTTCATGCTAGCCGCTAATTGAAATGCTTTTTATTATCTAAGTTTTAGATGTTTAGAAAATGCTGCAAAGCTAACAAGCATCTGATTGAACTCATGACCTGTCGTTCCGCTGAAGGCTCTGGACGTCATTTCATGCACCCGCTGAGTGAAATTCTTTTCATTATCCAAGTTTTAAATGTTTAAAAAATGCTGCAAGGCTGACTAGCATTTGATTAAACTCATTACCTGTCGTTCCGCTGAAGGCTCTTGGACCTGTTATTTCATGCTAGCCGCTGAGTGTGAAATGTCTTTTCATTATCCAATTTTTAGATGTTTCAGAAAATGCTCCAAGGCTGACCAGCATCTGATCAAACCATTTACCTGTCGTTCCGCCGAAGGCTCTGGGAGTCATTTCATGCTAGCCGCTAAGTGAAATGTCTTTTTAGTATCCAAGTTTTAGATGTTTAGAAAATGCTGCAAGGCTAACTAGCATCTGATTAAACTCATCACCTGTCGCTCCGCTAAAGGCTCTGGGCGTCATTTCATGCTAGCGCTAATTGAAAATGCCTTTTTATTATCTAAGTTTTGTTTTTTGAAAGTGTCCAAAGCTAGCTAGCATCTGATTAAGCTGATCACCTGTCGCTCCGCTAAAAGCTCTCAACGTCATTTCATGTCAGCCGCTGAGTGAAATGTCTTTTCATTATCCAAGTTTTAGATGTTTAGAAAATGCTGCAATGCTAACTAGCATGTATCAAATGCATTACTTGTCGTTCCGCTGAAGGCTCTGGTGCGTCATTTCATGCTAGCCGCTGAGTGAAATGTCTTTTCATTATCAAGTTTTAGATGTTTAGAAAATGCTGCAAGGCTGACTAGGCATCTGATCAAACTCATTACCTGTCGTTCCGCCGAAGGCCCTGGGCGTCATTTCAAGCTAGCCGCTGAGTGAAATGCCTTTTCATTATCCAAGTTTTAGATGTTTAGAAAATGCTGCAAGGCTGACTAGCATCTGATTAAACTCATCACCTGTCGTTCCGCTGAAGGCTCTGGGCGTCATTTCATGCTAGCCGCTAAGTGAAATGACTTTTCATTATCAAAGTTTTAGATGTATAGAAAATGCTGCAAAGCTAACTAGCATCTGATTAAACTCATCACCTGTCGTTCCGCTGAAAGCTCTGGACGTCATTTCATGCTAGCCGCTGAGTGAAATGTCTTTTCATTATCCAAGTTTTAGATGTATAGAAAATGCTGCAATGCTAACTAGCATGTGATCAAACTCATTACCTGTCGTTCCGCTGAAGGCTCTGGGCGTCATTTCATGCTAGCCGCTGAGTGAAATGTCTTTTCGTTATCCAAGTTTTAGATGTTTAGAAAATGCTGCAAGGCTAACTAGCATCTGATCAAACTCATTACCTGTCGTTCCGCCGAAGGCTCTGGGCGCCATTTCATGCTAGCCGCTAAGTGAAATGCCTTTTTATTATCCAAGTTTTAGATGTTTAGAAAATGCTGCAAGGCTAACTAGCATCTGATCAAACTCATTACCTGTCGTTCCGCTGAAGGCTCTCCGGCATAGTTACGCACTAGGCCAGCGTCGCTTGAAT
>JASANE010005623.1:0-40589 GCA_030248225.1 Trileptium ribeirensis | reverse complement strand
ATTGCTTAGAGGATAGGGAATAGCGGCTAAGCTCCATGACCTGCAAGCAGGTGTCGGTGCTAGCCTCCCTGGGGGACCTCAGAAATCATACCCGATACTAGACACGTGCGCAACCTTTCGGGCGGGGTCCGAACACACCCCGTGAAGCGCGCCTGCGGCCTGCTAAGCTGCGTAGCTTCTTGGGTCTGACCAAGAATAGGATAAAAAATTTATAATCACGGTCCACCCTTGAGGTTACGATAGCCGGGGTCGTATGGGCATGGTGTTAGGAAGTTGCGCCATGCAGCTGCGTCACCGGTTATTTCAACAAACTATTACGTGTGAAATAAAAAACAATTATAATCTAGAAAGTCTTGAGTTAAGTTTTATGCTCGACACAGAAAAATAAAATATTTCACGCAGTTTACCCCAGCCATATGACGAAATTCCGACGTATAAATTAACTCTGTTTCAATAAGTTGCCGCATACAGAAATGCTTGCTCTTAATCTATTTAGCACCTGTTAAAGGAAATAAATTTTAGCGTAAAATCGCGTTTAGTTCGTAGCAAAGTTATATTTATCGGTAATTTAACAAAATTTGGGACTTTAATACTTAATATTTATGATGCAAATCAACGTTTCATCACGCTTATGTTATTTTAATCAAAAAATCTACCCTAATTTGTTATCAATTTTATGCTTAACTGTTCGGACCACAATAGCGTATATACTAACAAGCATAGGTGTCGAAAAGTAAACTTCGGCTGATATTTCTATAGTTCGATGTATCGTTTTCTTTAGAAGAATAAGTCACAGCAGTTTATATTGGTTACAGTTTTTGCAACCTTAAAGCTTACATCATATGTAACGATAAAACTATGTGGATAGCGAAAACCGCAACACATGAGAAAATGATATCGTTACTACTGCATTTCATACGATTGGGATATTTGCCAGTTTTATGCGTTATAAAACATGAGCCGAACTAGCAACTTATGCGCCACACCAACCTCTCGACCGCTCTTTACACAGCTTATCAATCACTCAAATCTTATTTATAACATACATATCCTTAATGCACAGCGTTGCAATACATTTTTTCCGCAAAGATATGAAATTTTTCACCATTTTCTTCGGAGTTAAATGAAATTCATCGTATAAGTGAAATCAATTCATCAAAATTATTCTGATTATTATTTATAGCATTCAATAATTCCTCCTTCCTTAATTTTGCACTTTATGATCCTCTTTTTTCGTTAAACGATGACCGAGAGGAAAGTTATGTTCCTTAGAAACGTAAGGTCACTAGTTCAGTTCCCATGGTTTGAATCAAAACTTTTTTGGGGCTCTGCCATCTTGCATCAGCTTTTAAATTCGTGATGAGTAGCATTCTGAAGCCGCAATTTAACTGATTTTTTTTCAGAGAGAAATTTTAATATTGATCATTAATTCTAATGAGAAGGACAGAAAGCAAAGGTAGGTTATATACTCAACTTTACCTGTGGCTGAGTTATCTAAACCACTACTGGTCGACGGCTGTATGCTTCTATACCGGCCACAACAAATTAAAAAATACCACGTGATCAGCGACGCTTAATCAGTGTTTAAGATATTAGTTATGATCGATTGATCTAACAAGGTAATTCAGGGAATGATCATGGCAATGCCATAACATTCAGAAAATTTAGGGACATCGTGTCAGCATGATTAAAAGTTGCTGATAAAAAAATTTAAAATAGCCACTGTTCTATAATGTTGATGTGCTTGAAAAACAAAAAAGAGAAATCGAATAAACACTGCTGGTCGAACCGGTAACCACACTTTCCGCGATATAGCCATGAAGCACTTGGCCGTCGCGTAAAAAATTTTGTTTATTCGTAATATGTAATAATACTCCTAATATGTAATAATCAAGTAGGTTCGTTGATAACGGAATTTTCTCAAACTCCAAAAATCTATAAACTCATATACATCATATATATTATGTATAGTACAAATAATAATTTTAAGATGTTCAAATGTACCTCAGGAGCAATGTAGTCAGGCGTTCCACAGAATGTAGTAGCCATTTTGTTTTCGCGATTAATATCGGTCTTACACATTCCAAAATCAGCAAGATGTATATGGCCTTCTGAATCCAGGAGGACATTGTCTAGTTTCAAATCCCTGCAATAGAAATAAAGCTAAAACGCTATTGCACAGCTTGACATAAGTAAAGTGGTATACTATCAGCATTTGTCGTAGATATAATGCGTAACTGTTTAACTAAAACAGCGAATAAGCTTGCAAAACATGTAAGAAAAGGTGAGCCGTTCACATTTGTAAAATAGGTATAAATAACAAAAGCCTATGAGCCTTAAAATTCCAAAAAGTGGGCAAGATGAGTTAAAAATGAAAACGATGCTCAACAATATTTACGTGTCGCTAGCAACCGGAGACTGCACTCACAATACCTCAATGGAATTTAAAAGATTTTTTGTTTCTGCACCACTAGATATTTTTTTAATTCAGAGATTATTCCTTGAAATTTCAAAGAATTATCTTTTAAAGAATTACTTTTATTAAGAATTGTTTTTGAAATTTCAAAGGATAGGTCTTTTAATTTTAAAAGAATATTCTGGAGACGCACAATCAAAGAAACTTTCTTGAAATTTCATGGAAACCTATTTTCATTGCAGGAAACAGGGAGAAGGCAGCCCCCACACCTGCAGAATTCAAGCAGGAAGGGCAAACCCTTCATTCTTCCCCACCATAAAATACACACAGATGAAGCCTTTTATTTAGGAATGAGCTTTTTGCATCCCTCAAAAGAAGCTTTATTGCATTCTCTATTATAGCCTGTCCGTACATCTAAAATTGTTCCCTGGTGCCTTCTAGTAACTAGTCGATCTCTGGCTGTCCCATTTCTAATAATGTTGGGTACACTTTTGCCACCGGTACAATCATGAATATTTGACAATCTTAAAGGCTCAAATTTGATGTTTGTTTTAGTTTTAGCTATATTCTTGTTTTATCACCAAGTGACATAAAACATGCCTTAAGAATGCAAATCTAGCGGAACTCATGCAAAACATACGATACCATATAATTCAATAAAACCCTTTCCAGTATTTTAATACAGGTGTAATGACATAGCTACGTGCTAAAAATGTGCCAGTTTTGGCACAATTTTTAAGAAATAATTTTGCCACACCTGGAATACGTTATTTAACGCCAAATGTAGATGACGAATTAGCAAAAGCGTTCTTTAAGAGTATCGATACTAGTATGTACAGCGTTTTCTTTCCAAACCAAGAGCATTAGTTGTTTGTCCTACATTGTTTCACGCATTTTAGCTAATGGTGAGGTAGTCTAGACATCACGACATATATTATTGGGCACTAAAACGCATTCACAAACTTATAAATCCACAAATAAATATCAAAAGTGAAATTAGAGAAAAATCCTGAAAAGGATAACACTATTATACTTGGAAATGCATTAAAAACAAATGGATATATTTGTAACACAAAAAGGTATTATAGGTAACATTAAATATGCGTTACCCCAGTATTCGGAATTCAACGAACGAGAAGCCCCGTCCAGATGTAACTTTTTGATAGTATTGGGAGCACTGCATGTTTACACACAAGTTTAAAGGAATAATGTATATTGCTAGACAAACATCTTAGAAAATAATTCTGACGGAAACCTTTATAGCAAACGGGTTGTACTGGGGTCGCTGTCAACATGCAATCACTCTACAAGCCGCGATAGTGTTTCGGTTTCCGCCTGTTCTTGCCATTAGATATGGATGTGTGACGTCTCTTATGCAGTATGGTGCTACCTGGGTGCATGAGTATAGCTTCATAACTAGGGTATTATTTATCAAATTTGTTTATGACATTTGTTTAACAAAACTAATTATTAATTTGTTATAATCATCAATAACACATAAACGCTAACCTGTAAATAATGTTATGAAAATGCAAGAACTGCAACCCACACAAAATTTCGGCAGCATAGAACCTAAAATTGCAGATTTATTTAAACAAATTTATTTGAGGACATAAAAGGGCATTTTTTAAAGTCTTATAAGTTATATTTTCAAAACGACAAAAATCGTTGTACTGAAACAAAATTTTTTCACTTCAGAAAATTTGTTGTCTTCAAATTAAATTAACATTATATGAAATTAGGTACATTTCCGTTTTGTATTATCTGTTCAACTGTAATCCTGGCTGTTCAGCAACCAGTTCGCTGTGCTTCGGGGGTTTACAAAAACGGAAATATAGGGTACACAGTAGGATAGGATGTAGGATTGTACAGTGTTTGTTGGGTGTTAAGTTAGCTCATATCGCATGTGAAGCACATCAAGTGCTTCCATGACCAAATTTCATCATCTATCTAATTGTAATAATACGTAGGCAGCAGGTCACTAAAATAATTGGTTTAATTCTCTCAGTAATTTAAGATACTCTGTAAAAGTATTCAGTATTATCTACAAAAATGAATGCGTCAACCAGTGTCTGCTCAGCTGAATGGAGGGGTGGTAACAAATATGTTCCGAAGGAAACGCTGCAAAGACTGAAACGTGATAATTTTACTGAAATACTTGTCTATGTTAACTTCGAATCCTGAGGTCTGAACTTAGAAATATCAAAGTTCACTGTAGCTAGAGCATTGCCACTTCTTCCAATTATCAGTGCTGCCAGCAAAAATTAGACCATAATTAAACATACGACGAAGTTGCTGCAGAGCGCATAAATGGCTGGAACTTATCACTGAATATAGCTCTCAAATTTTTGATACCAGAGCAGATAATTAATAGCTGCAATATTTACCCTTTTGGGTAAATCCATCGTCAATGCCAAGTATTTTCAGAATTTGAACATACATGGTTCACAGACAACAATGTATTTCTGAAAGGCGGCAGAGTTATGTCTTATATTTTGTAATTTTTCGTGGTCGTAGGGAATATTACCCGGAGAAATCTTGTTACCAGCTTATGATCATTGTGAAGATAAAGACAAATAGATAGGTAGCCGTACAAAACATTGCTTCTTAAAATGTCAAAAGTTTTTTTTCTATTCAAACCTTGAATTTTATAAATAAATAATTGCTAGATACAATAATGGCAAATTTTGTTTCGCAATATTTAATACGGCACTAGCGAAGCTATGCTTAAATGTATTTTGTCTTTACAGTATTAAAGATACAAATTGTAGAATAATATAACTTGAATCATGGGTAATCCATTAATCTGGCTACCAATTTGCCAATGTTTAGACCATAGTTTCTAAGAAAACTATCAAACTAATTGCTTACCTCGAGCGTTCTTCGTCAAATTTTTTGTTTGATTGTATGTGGAACATCAAGTCCCCGCCATTTAAATACTCCATTGCAAAGAATAAGTAGCTCTAAAATAGTAGAGAAACCAATGGCAGTATGCTTACCATGTGTAACATGTATATTTATAAAGTTTTTGTTCTAAACGCAAATGAAATACACGACGCACTGAAGGAATTATCTCTAATCCTTGGTAAAAACAATTATTGCAACGCTAGTCGCACCAGTGCCCTGGTTTCTGAAAAATCTCAACGTGGCTCTGCATGGCAATACACTTTCGCTACTTTGAAACATCTATGGTCCACGATTTGTATGAATAAAATTTCTATTATATCATAGCGGTCAATGAGTGATGAGCGAAGTCCGTTGGTTTAGGGAGATAGATAGTTCTGGCGGTGGTGGTTAATCATCAACATCTTTAGGAACTCACAACTTACACAATTTGGCTAAAATTTTTCCATCTATTAACCAATTTGTACTAATTTTTACCCAATTTTTCCAAAATTTTTACCAAATTTCCAAAATTTTCCGAACTCATTCAGAGCATAGACAAGTGTGGGTGCTGAGCTTTGGAGAGGTAGGTCGAATCCTTAGAGGAGTTTAAGCTATGCACACCTATGATTTAATTATATTAGAAGGAAAAACATTCTTCAGGGATGGTTGATTTCAATTCAGCAATATTTGAAAAGGAATCTATAATTTTGTCGGAAATTAATATTTTTAGCAGCGTAAGTTTTAAAAAATAATTTTTAAATGTACTTGGGCTTAATTTTTAGTGTTTCATAATTTTACACCGAGCGTTGTCTCTTCTTATCCACATTCTATCACCTACTTTGTGAGCAATGGCAGGTAATAAAATTTAAACAATATAAAAAATATCACAATAGCACATGAGCATGTATGACATGCAAATTCTAATGAATTTTCAAATGCCTAAAAGTGTTTTGAAGAACCAATTTAACGCTTTACTCATGAATTCATATAAAATTTCCAGTCAGCCTTTACTCAATTAGGTTATGGGATATAGGCTTTCTTGAAAATTGTTTAAGATATGTTAAATGTAAGATTTTAAAACTTATTTCTCCTGTCGCTTAGTTATACTAAGTGCAAAAATTACTTATATTCCATATGTTGGAGGTCTAAAATTGATTAATTTTGAAAATTATTAAATTAACATGATTATGATTTAAAATTTTGAGCATGAAATATTCAGTCGAAATTTACGAGAAAATTAGAATACTGCGAACTGTAATACTAAGGTCGTACGATTTTTTGCTTTGCTTCTTTATGTTTTCGGCGATAAGCAGCCTTTAACTAACAGTAATGCTTTTTAGTTCTTTCGTACTAATGATAGTATTGCGACCATCCTACTATCTCAAAAGGATGGTCTTCCGTACTAATGACAGTATTGCGACCATCCTACTATCTCAAAACGATGGTCTTTCGTACTAATAATAGTATTGCGACCGTCCTACTATCTCAAAACGATGGTCTTTCGTACTAATGATAATATGGCGACCATCCTACTATCTCAAAACGATGGTATTTCGTACTAATGATAGTATTGCGACCATCCTACTATCTCAAAACGATGGTCTTTCGTACTAATGATAGTTTTGCGACCATCCTAATATCTCAAAACGATGGCTGAGTAGTTTAAGTTAACCTGACTCCAAATGTGGCGTTCAGGTTATATTATCTCCACATTTTGGACCCTATGCACACCATACAATGTAAGGTACACCCTGGACACAGGGTGTACTAAACATTCGTATGTTTCTCATAAAACTTTGCAAGGGTGTTACCAAAGGCCGTTGCGATTTACCGACGCTGTGAAGGACACTGTGTCTTCTTTGTTGTTTTATTGACGGTATGCTTCATAGCATCGTGTCAATGTGCACATTTATAGAAAAAAATAACAAATATAAAAATCTTCAAAACAGCTAAGAACACAATTAAATATGCACGCATTAGTTACTGTTAATTCGCAAAAAACGGTAGCTATCGGTGTGTGCGAAAAAGTAAACAAAAATGTATTAGCTAAGGGTGCGTCACATACCGTCAAAAATACATTTATCTTATGGATGTGATCCCGACAGGCTATACGGTAGGGCCGTGACTGCAGTGAAACAAAAGTTCCGAACAGTGGAGACATTATAACCTGAACTCTGCACAAAAAAATTATTTGGAATTTAATAAGAATGTGGAGCAATGTCATACGCTCAGCATTTGTGCAATCGGATTACACCTAGTGCCAATTGTTATCTTATAACGAAAAGGTATGTGATCCTTTGATTTCCTCTGGTTAGGTATCATAGTAACCTCGCGCTGCTTTGAAACGCAGCACTTCGAGGACCCGCTATACGTTATTAATACCATGGTCGTCGTACCTCATATGTACGTCATCTCATTCTCAAGACCGTCACGTTCTTTGGTAGCTTGTTCGTAAAACGACAAAAACAAACTTGATTTTCTTGTTGGTTTGACCATGTTCTTTATATTGTGCTGCGCTATGCAGCGGTTTTCTATTCTAATACATATGTAATGCATATAGAAAGATAAATTAGCGAATATAGTAACATCCAAATTGATTTAGGCTATATGAAGTCATGCCTAGGCTAAAAGTAATTTAGCTATATGGTGCCGCTAATATTGCATAATATATTTGATCTATGTATAGTGTAGAAAATGGAACATATAAAAAATTCTAAAGGTATATACTGTTCCAAATTTATTACGCAAAGGTTACTTGTGCAAACTCTAAAAGGCCATCCCATTATTAATTCAGCATTTTATAACCATAGACAAAATTCCAAAAACGCGACCATCTTACAGTAATTGCGAGTTCCGAGTCAACGATTTATAGACACATACCAATTCTAATACAATTAAATGGAAGTGTACATCAAAAAACTCCGTAAGACTTGTTTAGTACATGGAAACGTTTATACATTAACTAAAATTATACTAGGATAACTAAAATTATATGATGATAAGTTTCGAATTGTATTAATTATATATTTTACCTGATTTTGAAAAGAACATAGTATCCGCGTGAGAAAAGGACATTTGTTCGCAAGAATAAATACCCGTCGCTCGATAAATGTACATTCCAGATCATCATCTTCAATGATAACGTCTTTTTTGAGGCATTTTATAGCATAGTATTCGTTCTTACGTTTAAGTTCGGCAAGCATTACCTAGAAATTATGCATAGTAGGGTAGTTGAGTTGGAAGTGCCTTCAAGGTAGATCAAATCGCTGTATATAATAAATAATAAATAAATCAAAAATAATAAATCCATCACAGGAAACTGTTTTTGTTAGAAGATACAGACCGTAAATAGAAGATAGAGCGATAATTTTGAAACCATTTTACTCAGCACGCCATAGCTAGTCAAAAATATCAATTGTAATTACATGTATGACAAAAAACTTCCCGATTTTTTAGTTTACCAATAAATAGTGCAAAAAATGTTCTAAGTTTTCACAATAAAGATACAAATTTATGTTCCGCTGGAATCGCATTAAATTTATTTCACAGTAAACTTTGGAGCGCGAGATCGATGCGACTACTACAACGCTAGGTCCTCTGTGATATAGATTTTTTGCATGATATAAAATCTGCGTCACTGTACTTTTGCTGAGTAAATATAGGAACAATAGATTACCTTTCCAAAGCTTCCCTTTCCAAGGACTTTGATCATGTCGAAATCTTTAATTGAGTATTTTTTCGTGGACTGTGTATCGTACCATGGCAGGTCAATAAAACTGCTAAAAGTGGCTATAACGAAATATATATTAAGCGTTTTTTATGATTATTTAAATTTGGAAGCTGCAACGAGTCTTGCTTACAATATTACAATATTATGTCACTAAGCCGCCTGGAAAATGATGCAGTGGTGAACCTACTCTCCCAGAGCTCGCTCTAGTTTGCTTTGTGTTCGGTTTCACTCAAAACATGTACATATTTCTATTCTGAATAAGGAGGTTATGGCTCCACCAATGCTGTTACGAATGCACTGTCAGAACTGGAATGCGCACTTTTATCACTGGTTATATATCAACAAAACGTGCAGTCCAAAGGATTATATCTCACTGGCACCTCATCGTTTTCCGCACATGCTCAGTAACTGCCTGGGTAGAAATGTGTCTACACACGGGTGCAATCGTGCTAGCAAGCAGTGTTTGAAAGCAGTAGAAACATCAGATCGAACGCGCTCCCGAAACGTTTAAACATATCTTATGCGATGTTCACGCTATAATGTCCCCTATGCTTGGAACCTATATACACCACACAATGTCAGGCGCACTGTCAACAACAGGGTGTCTTAGACGCCCCCATGTTTTTAATAATTTTGTTCAAAGGTATTGCTACTTCTCCACAGTGTCAGGAACACTGTGTCTTCTAATAGTTTTATTGCAGTGTTCAGAATTAGTTGATCAACGTTCATGTGGCTTAGATACAAAAATCGAGAATTTAGAAAAAACTACACAGGACAGCTGACTGCTAAAGAGCATTAGCTACAGACGGTATCCGGTATAGTTAATTCACGCCAAATTCGTAGCTAAGGGTATGTACGCCACTGTAAAGAAAAAATGTAGTAGCAAGGTGTGTGTCGTACTCCCTCGGCAGTTGATTTTCAGTATGCTGTCACCCTAACTGACTATACGGTAGGGTCCCAACTACAGGAGGCAAAAGTTTCAAGCAGCGGGAACATTATAACGCGAACGCCGCATTACCATTTCCATTAACAAATACTATAAAATCTTGATTTAATATAATCTCAACATCAATTTTTTTACGCTATGTCACTTTATTGCAGCGAAATGGAAACTTACCACTGCATACGTGCCCCTATGGGGACGGAGGTTATCCACCAGAAACTCGGACTACCCCTTTAGGTGGCAGTGATCCCCCGGGGAGGTAGTCTGATCCCCCTGAGGCTTCGCCCCCCGAGGCCAAAAAACTATTGAAAATTTTGGAAAAAATAGGCAAAAATCAGTGCAAAATGAGCAAATATTGAACGAGATTAACAAAAATTTAGGGGAAAATAGGCAAAAATTAAGAAAAATTTTGAGACCTATAAAATTTTGAATATTTGTTCCCCTGATGACCTCCCCTCGCCGATTGGCTGATACGCCCCAATGGACGACCCCCAGCCCCCGAAGCACCAGCTGTCCTATTCTGCGCCTTTGGACATCTCTTAATTATGGCTAGAAACGCGTATACTCAATATAAGTATAGAACAGGTTGCTAGATAATACTGTTGAAAGGAAACAGCTCTCACTAAAATTATACAGTTATATACGCTATTACGCGTTAGCTTTTGTTCTCGTATCTGGTAAACTTCACAAGTCTTGTTTTTAGCTATCAAGTACATGTAAAAAGCATTTTTTGTATTATTAAACATCTGTGTTGTCATCCTATTTAAAGCAGAAATTTTATAGCTCATAGTTTTCCGCAATTTTACTATTTTTTTCTTCAACGTTTGATTGTTCCCAGTTTTACTAATATTTTCACCAATTTTTGCTAATTTATGTCAATTTTCAAAATTTCCACAAAATTCGTCAGTTTTTCTAGATTTTCGACGCGCCTTCAGTTTTGGGTAAGAGACGAGGAAGGTTCTGGTGGTGGCGCGCGTTGGGTCACATCAAGATCCATCTTATAGATTAACCCGCGGGGATGGCATGCCTATATCCTACGAACGCCTATTATATAAGTCTTAGGTTCTTTTATAGTTTGTAGACTTATGTTGGGCATAATCGCAGGGGAGGGGCTGCTGCCCAAACCCGGCTACTAAACTGCAGCTTTCTCAACACTATAACGTACAGTTCTTCACCTTGACTTGAACTTGACTACAACAATACTCTAAACACATACACATCACTACTCAAGTCACTAGGATTATTGGGTATTCTGTTTCTTATATGCGTAGTATCTCCAAAAAGTATTAACCTCAGTTAGGTTTACCTATGAGCTAACTGCAACTTTATTATCTCTGGGTCTTTGGAAATCGACACTGCAAAAACCTTAAGCCAAATTTGGCTCATACTGAGCAAGTTTGGCTCAACGATTTTTATAGTGTGCAGTTAACAATAGTTCCGGGAATTCAGAACCCAAAAAATATAAATCGTTTCCAGAATTTAAAGCGTGCCGGATATTTTTCTGAAAGTTGAGGTCCAAACTCATATATACTACTTAACAAAAGAAAATCACCAAAGACAAAATAGATCATCTTGCGGATGACATCTTCTTTTGAACACACCAGAGCGTCATATACTCTTCTCAAGTTGTCAACATGAACTTTTGATATCATGGCTTAAAATTATACTTCCCACTGCATAAAACTTGGGTATGATTAGACTACTGTCTGTGATCAGTAAATATAACTGCTTCAGCATATCACAAACCCAACAGTATATCGAGCACAAAGGAATAATGATATATGGCTAAAAGTTAACGCATCTCTTAGAATATACACTATCTTTCATACTTCAAGTATACTGATACCATGCAGCTTTCAGAGCACTTGAGTCTTGAAATACACTGGAAATCTAACGTTCTAGTTAATTATTTAGTAACTGTGTTCGAAGTCTGCAATAATCACTTACTCGTTATGGTCATCGTTTTCAGAATCCGGCGACTGCTCTCCAAGGTTATAACCTTGAGATTTCGAAAATAGTTGTTTCTTCAAATGTTTCAAGAATTTCTTGCTGTAAAGGTATAGCACAACGTCGACAATCAAAAGATATGCATGTGAGAGGCTGTACTAACGTTGCGTCTATGTGGATGCAGTAAGATATGTTATGGTCTGATAGTGCGGGCAAAATTTGTCTGATCCGAATCAGATGATGTGATGTAAAAATACATACAGCTTGCACGCAGTACTATGTAGGTATAAAATTTGGTTTGTCAGACCGGATCTTTAAAACCTTTTGAGAGTTACACCAAATTAGATTGCGTCAGGTAGGATCGATTGGATTGGAAGCAACGTGAACACGAGGTTAATAGTAGTTTTACATTTATAGTTTGAAAATTTATTGTTTACATCTATTTTAGCCACATGTAAAAGTTGTAAAAGTAGTTTGAAATTTGCTTTATTTACTTCTATTTTAATCGAATGTAAGGGCCTGTAGTGGTTCCAAACAGTTTGCAGCTGGATGTACAATTTTTAAGATGACATGATAAAATGATATAAATATAAAACAATGTGTTAAATAAATCTTGATAAATAATAAATCTTAATACCCAGTCAGGAAAGTCAAGAAACATTTGAATGCACGCACGCAACATAATCTGATATGTATAAAAAGAAGAATAATAACAGAATATACATGCTGTTAACAACTTGTCTGCCCCGTCCTAGTTGTTGTTTAAGTCACATTCTGCATCTGTTTGTGTCTGCAATCATTTGTCGCTGAGGTCCGATTTTTAGCTATGGGTGCTTTTTTAGCTGTTGTGCTATAACAGGGTAGTCAGATCAACAAAAATGCTTCCCCGGGTGCACTATCACGCGTATATTTTTGTTTCAGGATGAGTATTGGTCGTATTTCGGAAATTCAGGACTGGACTGAAATCAAAGCCATACTTAATTTGCAGACTTTTATAAGATTAGTTTCGCGAGTAGTGTAACACAGATAATTATGAACACAGAGAGTGTTTGGAGTTAGATTCCTGACGATTCTGACAAAACCGAAAGATATATAGTTATAATTATCCTCTACTACAAGCTTACAGGCTATTATTTTCGAGTTGTCTTAGAAAGACTTGTTAGTAATTCAGTTCAACATTTTATCAAAAATTGAGGTCTGAATTGGATCAGATTTTTAGCTAAAAGTTTGAAAGTTTGCACGCACATTAACTCTCATATATAATTGAAATCTGCAACGCAGTTGAGTACAATGACATTCTTCTTGTACTGTAGAAAGTACACACTACCTCTTAAGTGTTGAAGACCATCTTAGATTTTTGTTGTTTTCTCTACAATGTGAGTAAAAGACCATGCTTGTCATTATGTATGGAATTGTATTTTAAAGCCAAACCACAATTACTGATTGTAACTAGCTATTTTCTCGGTGATAAATGCATCATTTATAAACCAATTATTTAAATACCAATATTTGAATCATTTTTATAGCGACATCGCAATGAACAATGTTTGAAACAATAGAGGCTCTAGCTCCTGACATTGCGCACAACATTTAAAATTAACTTTTTAAACTTCTAAAACTCAGTGGTCAATTTGCTTTCATAATGAGAATGCATTAGTTTAGGGTACATGCTTACTGGAAGCGTAATCCTATTTATAAATTCCAAGATTTCACGAATGTAGTTAAAACGTTTCAGGTTGGTTCTTTGTTCCAGGAGTTGAATGCTAAAAGGCTTTCCGTCGAGAAAAATCAAGACATTTGGTCTATGATAAAAGTATTCCACCATTACTTCAAGCGTCGCAGGCTTCAGTATCGAAAATAGTACAAATTGCCGCTCAATTTCTACCGTGATGGAGAGAACTTGACATGCACTGTGTAATTTTGATATTTCAAGAGCGCGTTCGTAATTTTGGCGCAAGCTGAATCCGAATATATCTGTGAAAATGGAAACTACGTTCGACCTACAATGGGTCATAATGCAAAAAATATGTCATTGAATGACTAGATTATAACAGGTGAACAGATTTCAGCACAAATTCTGTACTTGAGCTAAGGAAACTGATATTAGTAAACTAAATAATATATGTACAATCAATATTGGTCCAATCATTGCAAAAACTTAGAGTTTGGAATTCTGTACAAACGATGACAGTTTGACACGCCTTTGTGATATGCTGTGCCTATCCCAGAATTGCTCAGCCTGGAATTTATCAATTTTGGAAATACAGTTATTATTGTAGTGCCATTCAACCGAAAAAAAATTGGCAAAATTTATGGTAATTTTTGTCGATTTTTGGGTTACCTATTGCTTCCCATAGTTCCAAAGATTTTGGAAATTAATAAAATAAATGCGTCATTTTATATATCATCTGAACCGACGAACTCATGGACCAATGAATCAGCAAATTCTGAATTCACTCGATTTTGATCGTCAAACCCACTGGTAACCCAAAACTGTAAGAAATTTTTTGTTGTAAACATGACCAAAATATCTTCTGAACCGCCTAGTTGAATCGTATCAAAATTTCTATTGTATCCTTAGTTATTACAACTACAGAAATTTTGGTTAGATTATCCTTACTGTATATGATTTTACGGCTGAGGGATTCTTGGAAAGACCGAACGCTTTTATACCTATATTTTTATTACCGCAGCAAACTTTGCCAACTATTCAGAGAGTCCATGAAGTGCCGGAAGCTTAAACGTCTGGCTTCCAATACCGTTCTTGATGTTCGTAATTTTATTGCTCTTTTTGAAAATTACACTGTTCATGGAACATATATACTCATTAAAGTATTAGACTTTAGTTATATCCAATCGAACCAGGAATACTGTAGCAACACGCTGAGCTTATCAATAGCTTATACGGTTTGCTGAAAAATCACAATAGCCATGCGAGTCACCTCCTATGTAAATAATGAATTTTGACATTCAGAAGGGTCGTAATAACAGTGTGAGTTTAATTTGAAGTCTAAATATTTGCAAGCATTAGACTGAATCCAAAAGCCCATAGGTTGCAACCGGGCCTGTCATGGTTATGGCTTGCCTCTTTTGTCGACCCTATTTTCCAGTGTAGGAACCCTTGTTTGAAGTGCAAATATATCTTAAAACTGTTAGGAATCAGTATGATGGATTTTAGAGCACGCCGCGCATACCTTGGCAGTGCCATAGCATAGAAGCCATTGTAGAAACTAATCTTATGATAATTTGATCTTAGCTTTATCTTAGCTTAGTTTTATCTTAGCTTAAACCGCACTCTAAATTCAGAGTCAGCATTTATTCGTTTTCGTAATAACACTCGGATTAACCGAAAAGTACTCAGATTGAATACCCTGTAAAAACTGAAAGACCGTTTGGTTCCTTTTTCGTTACATTCTGGTCATAAGTCTACATGTTTTTATCGTACGAGAAATAATCTCTTGTAGCCGTCTGTTTCTACAATTAGCACCACTATCTATTGCATTTCATTATTTTTTTCTTTAAAATTATTAAATAGGCTCACTTTGTGGTATTACTTTGATGATCAGTCACCGGTGAACTGGAAAATGGAAATTGTCCAGTCGGAGTACTTGCCTGGCTCGATGTAGTAGTGTGAGCAAATGTGTCCGCTCTAAAACCAATCACTCCGCTACCGCTGGATGAACTAATACCGGAATCTTGAGAAGCCGCTGATCCTGATGTATTAGTTGCTGTAGTGGATACTGAGCTGCTGCAAATGCTTCCTCTGCGAATACTTTCTAGAGCTTCGACCATTAGCTTTTGATTAACTCCGCATAGATTAGCCACTAGTCGCTGACACCGGTGGTGACAGTTCATTCCACACACTGAAAATATAAGTGGATTCATTAATAAACCATTAACACCTGTAGTTGTTGGACAACCAAATACGTTTCAAACCATTGTACTAGCTTGATTTGGAGAATACTCTGAGATTGTATGTGTTGTTGTTCGCCGGGTTTGGCAGGAACCATAGAGATCTGATCAATAGTTCTAACATAGCGCAATGTCTTGTAAAACGTGATGTTCAGCCGAGTTATCGGGGTTTGATAAACGATAAATGTTCATCGATACTCGAAATGCAAATTAGCTCAGTATGTACAGCGGTTAATAAATATTAAGTATACCATGTGCTTAAAATTTAAAATGTATGTATAAACACTCTTCATTTAGCGATAAATATTCATAATTATTTTAAGCATTACCAATATACCGCGTACACCTAGATATGCTTTAGTTTTGTCTCATAAAAAAGGGGGTTCATACAGTGCTGCAACGAATTCATGCTAGATGTTGCTGTACTCCTAATTGATTAAACCTTTCAAAAGAAGCTTTCAACAGTTACTAAAATATAAATTATAATTTTATCACAAAATTAATCATATTCTTGCAAATTAAAAAAAAACCATATTCATTAGTGGAAGCTTCGGAAATATTACAAGACTACATTCTTTTGTATAATTGCAGGAAAAAGTTTGGCATATACACTTCAATACGTATTTACTCTACAGTCTGCGAACTGAGCTTATTTTTGGCTGTGTGCAATAATGAAGTTACATATATATTTGTTATTTAACAAAAAAGTTAAGTATTTACCGTCACATTTGAGACCCTGCTTCATCAGACCATAAAGTAGGGAGCCGCAATGGTCACAGAACGTAGGGCTTTTGTAGTTGTACGTCTTAAAACGATGTGGTACGTCGATTTTGAACCGTTCTTTTAGATACTAAAATGCAAGACATACGGAAATATGTTTCGAAAGATCTAAATTAATGATATGGTTAATTGATATCGAGCCGTGCAGATGCTTGTGTAAAGATGCTCGCTAAAAATACTGTCTCACGGAATGCATGATTTGACACCGTTCCTTGAACTTAGTGCTAATGAATATTTTTCTTTGTAATTTAATTGTAAGTTGCAGCTCAAAAAAATTTTACGTTATACAAAATTTATTTTTCTAAAAATTAGGTTTAACTTTAAAAAATATTTCGCAAATTTTTATATTATCTTTAAATGGAATTTTAAAGTCTGAATATATTTATTAATTAAAATACTGACAATGGAATTCAAAATATGAATGACAAGAATGTAGCTTTAATTTTCTTATGCCTCGTATGCATACTCTAGATTTTTTATTCAATTTTAGCACACAATCACGACTATATCATAAATTTTTTTAACAAAATACCTGTACGGCAGGCAAGCGATTTGTGAATAATAAATCAGTAACAAAATAACTGAAGTAAATCTTGAAAATGCAATAATATTGCATCATTACCTTTGTCTCTTTTGAATCATGTGCAGATCCGGGGCAAGTGCTGAGAATTTTGTCATGACAACGTTTATGGACTGCTGCACGGCAAAGTTGACATTGATATCCTTGCTTATTGAGACCCCTAAATAAACTTCGAAACTAGTGTTAATTTATTCTCACAGGCTACGGAATATATAACAAACTTAAATTGTCGTCAGTATATATATACCTGTTTGTAGTTGCACAGGTATTGGAATTTTATAGCACTTGAAATGAATAAAACACGACTGAATAATATATCATTGCACATAATGAGGAAAAGATGACGTTTTTCATTCTAAAACTTGCTCAATACAGTAACGAGTCTGACTTGCCTGGGCCAAACATTATGTTCTAGCGCTGCTAAAAGGAATTTGTTTTCATTGCGATATTCTGTTTCCAACAGAAAAAAGAATAAATACTCGGCTTATTTAAAATCAGTAAGATTACTTACAAATTGTGAATAATTGTTAATCGAAACCGATATTTCAACAGAAAAACTTACAATGATCACGCATCAAGCACACAGAAAGAATACGGTCTGAATGAAACAATGGAAGCCAGAAACATGAGCCGGTAGCTAACGAAAGTTCGCTTACCACAGAAACAAAGAGCAAAATGAGCAAAATGTCGGTTGTCGAAAGAATGTAGCCACAAATTGATGAGCTCGAACTTCGTGAATTTTGAGATGTTTGATTGCACCTCGCCGCCTTCGTATTGGTCCAGCCGGTCCGTAAGGCTTCGACGGGCTTTTGCATCCTGATTCACCAGCACTACTTGAGCTGCCGGCATTATCTCTTTGTCGGGTTCGCTGGTCTAATTGTCTCGGGCACGGAGCACGTCCTTGATCTTTATAAAATAAAATTAAATATATATAAAATAATACCAGTAAAATAACAAAAATAAATAAATTAGAACATTAATTCCTAACTACTGTAGCGTATTTAGGGCACAAAATTCGAGGAAAATGCGCAATTTTTTTGCACCGATCCCAAATCTTTATAAAAAAGATGGATAAACCCATTATATTATTTAGTCGAAATAATGTAGCCCTCGAGTTGTGCCTTTTACTGCTTGTGGCTATGTGCAAGCTGAAGGTTGTGGTGTCGATGGTCCAAACGAATTGCTAAGCATTTTTGAATTATATCTTGTGGCAGCTAAGAAATTGAAAAATTTATTGCATTGTAATGCGGCGTTCACGTTGTAATGTCCCCAACGTTTGGAACCTATGTACACCACACAGTTTCAGGCACTGTGTCGATAACAGGCCGTTTTAGACACTCCATGTTTTTATAAATTTTTTCAAAGGTAGCTAGCTAGGGGTATTGCCACTTATCAACAGTGTCAAGCATCCCGTGACTTATTGCAGTGTTATTGACAGTGTGCGGTATTATTTCGTCAACGTTAATATCACCCTAGGTACAAATACTGAGAATTTCGAAAAAAAACTATACTGCACAGTTGACTAATAAATCGCGATAGCTACGGACGGTGTCCGTTACAGTTAATAGGTAGATAAGGGTGTGTACGACACTCAAAATGTGGTAGCTAGAGGTGTGTCGTACACACTAAGAAATTGATTTACAATATCGGTGTCACCCTGACTGTCTATACGGTAGGATCGCGATTACAGGGGAACAAAAGTTCCAAACAGCGGGGACATTGTAGCGTGAACGCCGCATTAGACGTTAAGATCTGCAATTCTTTTTTTGGTTTTGCTTTTATCCTTTTTCACGTATCGTTAAAGTACAATTTTAATGGTAGTTGGACGGATTAAGTCTGCGAGAAGTGCCCGCGAAGTCTTTGTATATTCAAAATCAGTGCAGGAACAAAAAGAACAAATACCACTATTATATGGTGTCACAAAGGTTTTATATTGATATATTCAAAATTCACATCTTATATATCCATACGCAGCTCAGCTTCGTATACCAAAAGTAGGATAGTTCAGACAGTAGATATTATGCCTTCGTTCACGTTATAATATCCCCAACGTTTGGAACCTATGTACACCACACTGTGTCAGGCACAGTGTCGACAGCAGGGTGTCTTAGACACCCTAATGTCTTTTATAAATTTTTTCAAGGGTAGCTAGCTAGAGGTATAGGCACTTCTTGTTGGCAATTTAATCGAGGGTGTGCGGCATTATCTTGTCAACATTCATATTGTCTAGATACAAATATCGAGATTTTTAAAAAATACGCAGTACAGGTAATTAATACAATGCATTATCTAAAGACGGTGTCAGTTACAGTTTATTCGCGCCAATTTGGTAGCTAATGGTGTGTACGACACTAAACAAAAATGTATTAGCTAGGGGTGTGTCGTACACCCTCGGCAATTGACCTACGGTATGGGTATAACCCTGACTGCCTATACGGTAGGGTCACAACTACAGGGGGACAAAAGTTTTAAACAGCGCGGACATTATAACGTGAACTCCGCATTATCGTACGTACCTCAAAATCAGATATTAGAAGAAATGTCCTGCGGCTGCGCATTCATTCTCTTAGATCATTGATATTTCTCAAGAACGCTTCACGCAAAAGCTGGTATTTATTGCTCGTCACTGTTTGCGTTTGTCAATCTTGACCTATGTTGGAGCGGATTTTGTTCTTCAGCTGCTGCCAGTTTGAGAACGGTCGGCCCGTCAAACAGTTCGGAACCATTCGGCAGAGCTAGATTTGAAGAACAGTTTCAGTGTTTGGAGATGTGGATTGCAATCCGTTGTCAACGAATAGTGAATGTATTCATTCGTTGCTACACAGATTTAGTGTTGTCAGCGAAATTGTTTAGTTGTGTGATTGAGCCACTAGAAACACCATAGTTGCCCTGCATGGTCCCCCGGAGTGCAATAAATGGCAGAAGCTCATTAGCCAAATTGGTCTCAATGTCGTCAAATACCAGATTAAATGCTGCTCTATGCGAAATTGCAGAGTCCCCGGTATCCGTGTTCTGAAGAAAACCAGCTCAAATTTATTAAATGCTTTAACGAAAACCTATGCAAAAATCTATGTTGTAATCTGGCCACGAAGTATCAGTCTTAGAAATTTATTTGCAAGAGTGTTCCTATGTCAATAGCCAGTGTTCGGTTTTTAATGTGTGTTTGTACAAAATCGGTATCGCTCGGAATCTGTGGCGCGAGCAAATCGATTTTGATCTGTTGTCAATTTTGCTTTATCGTTTGAAAAGCGCGGGGGCAACTAAAGCGCGAGGCCTCGGGCACCCAAACATCTTTTTCTGGTGTTAATCCGACCAAGCACACAATACATTTTCTTTCCAATATTTCGTAATGTAAACACGGAATATGAGTATCCCGAAGAACTGTAACCAGGAAAGTTCAACTCGTGTATATCGTAAATTTGATCCCAATAGGTGTCTAGTTCCTGCACAGTAATTGCTTTGCAACAGGTACGTAAAATTGTAATTTTTATAAGAAATGAACAAGACTGCAAGTTACGTATATATGGTCAAAAATAGGCGCGGCGAAAATGTATAAAATCAGCAAATATGGGAATAAAATCGGAAAAAAATTGGTGTAAAATTGGCAAAACTGTCGAGGGTTGGGTCTACTTCCCATATCCACATCCCATGAGGACATCCGTTCTTCGCCCCTCGACGGCCTGCACCCGCTGTTCCCTCTAAGCCGACGAATCATCAACACCTATGACATTGATACAAATATCAAAGGTGTTTAGCACTCACATGTTGAAAAATTCAAGTCTATACCACTGTTTTGAAGCTAGTTACATAAATTAGCAATAATATGACCGAATTAAGCTCATAAAATTCACCTACTTTGAATGTACTGACGGGCTTGTATCAACAGACGGCCTTGTGGTTTCAGATTGATCTACAAAACAGTAGTTATACCATTTATGAACTCACAAATGACAACACTTTGTTTCTTACACAATATTGAGATGCTAACGAAACTGGACAATAAAACTAGATAGTAGTATGTCTGTAGTTTAAGAGATAAATCTGTAATGACTTGTTGAGAAAAATATTCTTTATTGTTGTCAATGCAGGAAATATTACAGTCAAGAAACAAAATGCTCTGTCACATAGATAACTTTCGACCTTAAAATCTAAATTTGGTTAAAGCAACTACGTACTCAAGCTCTCCGTTCGAAGAAATCATAAACATTTATTAGCAAAAAATATACAGTTCCGATCATTTAATAGGCTGACCAGTAGCCTTTACGAATAAGATCGGGTTTGAATGTTGTTATTTGAAAATACGCTATAATTTGAAAAGTACAGAGCCACAAACATAAACACAATGTTTAATATAAAGCTTAATCCGGCCTTTTATAACCCTTAATATTTAAATCGCTTAATTATCAACCGCTCAAGCTTGAAATCCGGTATTTATAGCGAGAATAAATGATTTTTGTATATTAGCTTGATACCAGGTTTAACATAGCTAAAATCTGATATGGGTTACTAATTTCATGCAATATTTTTTATTTACAGCTAAAATTTACATCCAAAGACAGTAAAGGCATTAAAGATGCGAAAGCTAAATAATGAGGCACATGAAATTATTTTAAACACTACAACAAAGAAGCGAAACTAATTACCCAAAGGTAAGTAACTTGATTTGGAATACATTTCTCGGCCAAATCTCTAATCCGGACAGCTGCATCTCCGGTTGGAGTACCATCTGACAGCATTATTGTCTGCAAAACAAAATAATGAACAAAATACTAACACAAGCGATTCTGATTTTAACGCATACGTCAAGAGAGACAAATCTGTTTCCATCCTGTCATTTTGTGGTTTTAACAGGCAACACTCAGTGTAATAATGCGGTGCGACGAGTCATAACTGAGGCTGCTATCGTTGTAACAGACTGGACATAAGAACATAGAAAATGTGCTTCTTGCCGAATAATATGCCCGTCGCGTTAGTGCTAAAACATACAAAAAATTAATGATAAACCTTAAAAAATCCGCTAACAAGCTTTATAACGTACGTATCGATTTACCTGTAATACTCGTCCATTGCGGAGATGAATATCAAAAGTTCGATTCCATTCGGGATAGAACGTTTTCTTTTTTTGAATGTAATGATTCGATTCACCTACAAACGATATTGTTATACAAGTATATGTGCATTTTTGAAATCCGGTTATATGGTATGGCGTAACGAAATATTAGGAAGGGCTTTTTAAAGTATGATTTAAACTTGAAAGATTATTGTGTGATACCGTCTTTTTTATATTCATGCAACTATGTAAACCATTGAAACTAATTTCGTCTTTTTTATATTCATGAAACTATGTAGACCATTGAAACAAATTTTATAGTTGTAGTCTTTCTAAACAACAAACTGAATAATATAAAGAACTGGTTACCACAAGGTTTTCTGTTACAGTACGGCCCAGAACATCAAACCAACAGTTTAAAGATTCGAAGTGGTGTTGCTTACTTCTTTACTTACAGGCAGAATATATGCGAATTTAATTCTAAAGCATATCAAAGATAACGAAGAATTACGAGGAATGGTTAAAGAACAACTTTCGCATTTTGTATTTCAGGCAGTTGACATAAAATAATCTTGCATGCCTTATTGTGAGCTCTACGCATTGGATAAATATTTTAGAGCAACACCTTCAAAGAGTTTTTCTGATCGCCCAATATTTAATGATTTTCAACATAGTACAGAGTTATAAAATGTGAATGAACACCACGAATCCTGCCCGAGTGTTTGGAAAGGATTTGCGACTTTTGCTAGCTCTAGAACTGAATTTTTTCAACATGATAACAAGCAATTATAGAGTGATTATCGTGATGAACGATTATTTTGTTACCCGTAGCATATTCTACTTTTTCCTTGATATTGATTGCACATTGAAGATTATCTGGAGTTTTGCTACCGGGGTCAATTTCAGCCTGAAAAAGAAATTTGAAAATTAACAGGAAAAATACAATGTAAAGTATACGCAAAAATATAACATAATGTCTAGTTTGACTCCCAGCCCCATGACAGGGGAGAGAACTATATGAGTTTCAGGACAAAATTTAAAGTTCAGTTGTGAGCAAAGGCTAAGCCTAGGCTTAGCGGTAGGCTTAGTCTTACAAATAACATGAAGTTTAGACTTAGACTCACGCTCTGGCTTACCCTTAGACTCATAGAGACAACATATTGCACGATCATTCGGTTAAAGAAACTCGATATTATACGCTAGAGCGGACCTGACATGATCCGAAATTATATGCATACAGAAGTATGAGCAGATGGACATAAATATGTATAGAAAATGTGTATATGTGTAGACTTTTAAGAATTTCTGTGAACCGCGCTGCATAATTTGTTATACTTAATCGAAATGTGCCATCAAGGAGAAACAGCAAGAAACTTGCTAAGCTTCTCTGTCTGTTAAGGTTACTACATAAGAAACCAGTTGATGTCGTCTACGGAGTAGAAACTGAAAGAATGACTATACTTTGTTGCAACGGGCTCCAAAAATACAATAGTGCCAAAGTTACAGGAGTTAAGATAAACCGAATTCCTAGCTAAACGAAAACCTAACTAAACCCATACCGCCTTGGAATGAAACACAAAAACTGATTTAGGTTTGACTATGTGGCCGAAATTGAGCTTTTTCAGCTTTAAACTTGATCTTCAACGTATCAGAAAGATAATACACCGGCCATTCTTAATGAAATCTTAAGGTCATGAGAAAGGTTGGAATCTTTATGTGGCTCAAATGGCACAGTTGTCAACAGGCGCCCCTTTTTTAACGTTTGCTAACTAAAAACGGCGGCTAAAATTTACGCTGAGTATATAAATTAGATATTACGCATCTAACAAGAAAAATTTTTGAAAATCCAGTAAAGAATTGTAGTTGTTGCAGATAGTCAAAAGGTTGATTACACCACTTTCAACTATATGAAGCAGCTAAGGGGCTCCGTTAAAATTATCTATGGCTTCTTACAATGTGTGTGACGTGTTGTACAAAGCGCAACATAATACATACTCGAAATACTTTATTTACTAAGCAGACACAATATCTACGAATGGGAACAGTACATAGTTCATAAGTGTCGATACGACGTAGAGAGTGGGTTATCCTCTAACGGTCGAACTCCGCGTCAAACCAAATCTATTCCACCTTGGCTCCGAAGCCCCCCCTCTTCGTGTGTCCAAAGAGTTCGGAATTTCTGAGGGAGAATTGACAAAAATTGGATATTTGACAAAAAATTGGCAAAAATCAGCAAAAATACAAGATACTTTTGACATAATTGTGGTAAAATTGAGAAAAAGTTAGATAAATTTTAGTGAGAGTGGGAAAATATGATTGGCTGGAACTTTCAAAAGTTTACTTTATCCATACCCAAGCCGAAGAACTTTCGCACCTATGACATAGTTATAACACTGCTCTTTAATGCTTTAATCCTTCACTACTCAACGGCATTAAGATTGTCGCTCGACCCAGCGAGTATGTATACTACACAACTGATGGCTGACGCTACCGCCTTTTGTATAGAATATAACCGAGAACATTTTTGATTTGAGTTGATTCTTTTGACTTCGATAAAAGTACCAAATTTTACTTTGAACATCTCTAGAAAAATACAATGAACAGAATACCAACCACCTATAAAGCATTAAAAACAGCAATTACTTTTGTTTTAGAATAACATTGCGCAAAACTAAAAATATCACAGTTTATTCTTAGTGATTGTTTATCTAAGAATGACAATTTCTATGTATAACCAACCTGTATCAACTTAATTCGTAAAAATCCCGCCGCAACCATAGCGCGTCGCTTACGTCTACCCGAAGTGGTACGGTTAGTCGTTTTACCAACAACTTTGTCATCGTTCACCTCACTCGGAATTTTATCGTCTGAAGAAGTTTCTTTAAGAGGTGAAATGTAACCAGTATCTTGACTCGACCGAGGGCTTTGTGCTTCTTCTATCATTTGTTGCTGATGATTACTACTATCGTGAGCTGGTTGGTTTGTATTGGCGGGGCAAGTATCATTATTGACAGTAGTAGTTTTCGCTGCGTCGTTTGAGTCAGACGATGACGACGACTCAGAGTCACATTCGACGTCCTGAAATTATATGCCATGGTTGAAAGAGAAGCGTTTCGGCTACTGAATTCGCAGATACCGCAACAAAATAAGTTTCAAAACCCTAGAACCTAAAAAATAAACGGTTATCATAAGCAAGAAATCTTACCTACTTCTAGCCTTAGCTGTAATTGTGGTAATTATTTAATAACGTCGCAGCTTTTAAAATATGTCATGCGTTAAATTTTAATTAAACTTGTAACATAGCATGCGTGATGCATGAATCAACTTTAGATGCGTACAGCATGTATCTTTTTTGTAAAAATCACGAACAACCATGAACTTTTTGTAAAAATCACCAAATCTGCATTAACATTTCTTCGATGGGTATTAGCAGCTTAACGAACACAAACGACGGTTCTGTGGTATACAAGCGGAATTTGCGCACGCGCAGATTTCTCAATTTAGGGAGTATGTACGGGTTTATCAAATGACATGTTGAATCGGACAGCTATGTTTGCGTCTATGTGTTTATTGTAGTGTGCGGTCAGCAAGTTGCGATACTAATGACAAAATAGTGACCGCGAACAGCGCCCATGTGTTGCTGTATTGCAAATCATGTACGCGTAAATAAGGGAAAATCTTGGTTTGCGCGCGTTTATCGCTTTTACGATTGTGAACTGATTTGACAAAAGAACAACCCAGGTGTACGCACTTAAGGTGTACTCACGCATGCTCACAAATTGCTGCCACTATGTCACAAGTTCCTTGTAGCACAGCTCGCAGCGGCACATGTAGTTTACTTGTGCAAGCTTGTGCTATCACGTTTGTTTAAACTCGTCTTCGCGAGCGGCACGTGCTGCAGACGAAGGATAAATTTTTGCAAATGTCGACATTTCTCATTTGTTAAAATATATTATAATTTGCATAATAACATTATTATTTTCTAACAATTGCTGGAATAGCGGGCGATTGGAGGAGGTGAGGGCATGCGGGTTGAGGGTGTTGAGACTCATGAGTGTAGATATGGCTTATGTGGGATCAGACTTTTACGAAGGTAACCCTATACCTCTTATAGACACATATGCTCAGTCGTTTGGGCACATCGCCTGCAATCATTGTACAGAAAGCTTGTTATTAACTAATCCCAAGCAATGCATTTAATGATTGATTATCAAGAAGCTGTAACTTTTAAAAACATTTTTGATGTTTATATACTCCACATGGTAAGTTTTAATTGTATAGGTTAAATAGAAGAACATTAATCTGATACAAGACAACCAGTTGGACTAGAACTATTACACTGTTGTAAAACTATAAAAATTCTTGACCTGAATTCTAGAATTTGCTGATCTAAATAATCTGCTTTGGATTACAAATGTACGTTGTTTGCTGGATTGCCAATAAAGTTTCACTAGCGTCTTGTCCTTGCTTCGAAAATTGTTCTGCTGTCGAAAGTACATTTTTACTACGACACGTTTTATATTGTAACAAAAAGATATTCTTTTAAAACGATTAAAAAGCAATTTCTAGCAAATCTTGAACCGCTCACGGATCATCGTTGCAATGTTGTAAAGCTATAAAAAAATCTTCTCCGTAATTCTAGAAATTGCTGATTTTTAAAAATCTGTTTTGGATTACGGTTTACTAAAGTAATTGCCGATGAAGTTTTACTGACTTTTTGTCTTTGCATCGTAAATTGTTTTGTTGTCGAAAGTACATTTTTAATACGACACATTTGTTGTGATAAAAAGATAGTCTTTGAAATTGAAAAAAAACCAGTTTATAGCAAATATACAGCTGCTACTGAATCATCGTCACACCGCTGTGTTTATATGAACTAAAAGTGGTAATCTATATACTGTTGGTGGGTTTTATGATTTTCCTTTGCATAAGTGGGTTGATACAGACATTATATATTCTCGAAAGCACAAGTACTCAAAAGTAGATGAGAATATGTTAGAAGTAAAGCTTGTAAACATTTTATTTTTATGTAGCTCTACCTGACTGATACCCATGCTCTTTTTTGTACAATCATCTGGTTTATTAGCGTCCTAACGTCACCTGATACACTGGATTAATAATGCTAAATTCTGCGCTGATATATTTTGAAATGGCAACACCATAGTAGCTTATATGGCTTGCATAGCGGTATTACAGATAAAAAGTGAAACTGTGTAAAGTTTTACTGAAAATTATGAAAATTATTGCACATTTCAAATGCAAATATATGATGGTTTTAAGGTGTCTGATACAGAACAACCGTTACACTAAATTACGTGACTACTTTTACGAAACAAGTTAAACTTCGTGTTTGATTAAATGTCGATTTTTGCTTTCTGCTTAGAAAGATTCTAAAGCTTGGTTCTATTACTGCTTAAATTTTGAGCTCAAAATTTGATTAAATTTTGTTCAAATTTTGAGTTCAAATTTTGACCAAAAATTGAAAAACATGATGCGCGACTAAACCTAAGGTATACCCGCCAACCAACCTATTTTGCAATTCCCGATGTGGAATCCATTTCCACTGTTATGGAACAAATAGGATATTCGATTTGGTTCATTGCTAGCGCAGATTCGGAGATTTGCATTAAAATTATGACAGTTTAGTACCATTTCAGACAGAGGTTGAAATAGGGTTTGTCTCTGTTCGTGAGCAAATTTATTGGAACTTTGACATTATAAATGGAACGGTCGCATTATTTATAAATTAGTGTTCTCGAATAAAACCCTTGTAAATTCAAATGCGGAAAAATTCTTTTCATGAACAGATTTGATATTCACGAACAAAAACTAGCATTTCCTGACCGACTGTACACGTTCGGTGATGAAAATTTTTTACGACAAAACAAAATAGCGGTGTCATTTTAAGCTTAGTTGCGCATGAGCACTTTCAAACTTTTCTAGTATACTGCTTGAGCCAATCAGGGCAAAAAAATGAGCTTAAAAATTTTTGATCTTAAAATTTTAGCTAAAATTTTGAAGCAGGTCTGTTTGAGCATGTTTTCGGTACAAGTTACCTTCAAATTTTGATCAAAATTTGAAAAAATTTTGATCAAAAGTAAAGCTCACATTTTGAGCAAATAGTTTTGCGTGTGAATCCAGCTTTACAGTTTGAGAACTTACTCGCTAGACAAAAACACAAATAAAACCGTGCATATCGTTCAAATTAGTTTAGCTTATACGTAAATTAGCCTACAGCTTAGGTCCCCAATATGTTGTGTCAACTTTTATTTTCTTCCTTACAAGGCTAATTCATCGTGGCTATGCGTCAATTTTATCAGCTAATTTTCAGTTTATGGATGCTATAAAACTAGGAATGCTCTAAATGCTCTAAATTAGGCTTTTTGAAATATGAATTGAATTCTTTCCCTGATATATAAATAATTTAGTGCGATATCGAAGTTATAGCTCTATTACCTGGCAAACACACTGTAAATTCGTGTACAAACTTATCTATACCTTCTTAAGTTACATGCAATAATAAATTAAATTGATAATAATAAATACGCATGCTACTTATTAACGCTACGAAACCACAGTCGAATCCGATCGGCCATTCAAAAACTAATTTATAACGGCAAAGTTTTTACAGCTTTAATTTTAAGGTTGTTTTCAACTTTTCATTTTAATAAGAAGAAGTTATGTAATGATATTGTAGCTGGTACATCCAAGGTGACTTGTAGTGCAAAAACCACTAGACAAAATGGGTCCACCGGCTGTCAATTTACAGAATAAAATTCGGGCTAACTTTTGTCTAAAAATGTGTATGCTCCAATCGCTGCTTTACAGTAGTCCAGTAGGTTTGTTCTTTACTAAGACGGCTTTAAGTGGTTAAATGTACACGCAAACACACTCAAAAAATAAATAGATTCGCGTTGTAGAAATTTGTAGATTCTCAAACACCGGTTTAGTAATTAATTTTGCTAATTATTATAAAACCACTGAAATCTTTATTTTTAATTTAGTACATTGTGTATCGCTTTTGGCATTTCAAAGAATGATTGATGCCGGGCTTCAGTGCCTATAACTTAGAATACTATACAGATATATTAGTGTTTGAGGTAAGTAATAAGCTAGCTAATACTGATGTTTGCAAAATTAATGTTTAATATCACTAAGAGTAAATCCAAGTTCTTGTTCTTATCATGCTGGAAAGAAAAACAACTGGCTTTTTAAAAAAATCAGAATATAAATTGCGCAAAATTTATCGCACCTCCCGCAGTTGAACGTGCAACGCTTATAGACTTTGCTATTTCTGGAATATCAACATTTTTCAGTGCCGAGTTTTCAGTAGGTGAGCGATTCCCATTTTTATAAGTGTTAGACATAATGGAGATACATTTGGGGCATGACATGTCTGTATTAATCAATTGCTTGTTGAGCACTGTGAGCAACGTAACTCAAGTTGAATAAATTTAACAACGTGAATAATCACATCGATCTTGACATTTTAACCCTCGAACAGATAGGAGCAATTTGTTGGCTGCTATAGACCTAACGAGAGCTTATGATATTATTCGGTTGAAAACGAATAGAGTGATCCAGTTGAAGAAATAAAAAACATTAGCGAAGTGCATGTATCTGAAATGGCAAACCTGTTTGCGGATACATGCTTTTATATTCTAATATACGTATCGTACCAGACACTTTACCTGATAATGCCTCATTTAATGTAATCCTCCACGAGGAACACGCGTCGTTACACAGAACCCAGGATCCTCGTGGCTACACGCCTGATATTAGTACTATTATAAATGCGAAAAGCGCACGGGATGCAACGTCTCGTTATTCAGAACAAACCTGAACCATTCGATCGGAGATTTGGAGGATGAGATTCGCTGTGTGAAACAGATGGCACTTGTCGATGACACAACTTGGAATTAGCATCAAATTTAGCACTTCGCGAACGACGTAAATTCGATTGTTTTTTTCCCATTATACAATTACATTTAGTAACAGCTTGGTTTATACACTTATTATTACAATTAATAAATAGCTTAACTTGAGTGAAATATTGTACTTCCTTAATTAAAACAATAAAACCTGCACTTAATATAATTTAAGTTTAAGTTATCGATATTGCCCTTTTGTCGCATTTTTATAGCTCGTCCAAAGTACGGTGATAATTGAACACAAGAAATGGCAAATTTCACAGCAATTTGTAACGAGTTAGCCTTGATCAAAACTGACCCAAAATATCATGAAATGTACTTAATTATACAATTAAAATAAAATCAAATTTTCCCCGCGAGGTAGCGCAGCTGGGAGCGGTGCCGATCTCCGTTAACCCGCTCTTCGGCCAGAATGGGGTCTGGAGCGATAACCAGAGCCTTGCGTTGTCCCCAAGCCAGTGATTTTCGCAGCAAGCTGCTACCCATTTATCTATAAGTTAAGGATGAACAGCTGGGTTGGCTGGAGCACAATGTACCTTAATCCCTTGATCAAGAGGATTGCTGCAATTTTATGGTCAGAGCGGTACTCGAACACACGGCCAGTGTATTACAAGTCAAACGCTCTAACCATTCAACCATCGCCGCACTACTTAATTATACACATAACAAGACTAGTGAATGTTCTTAACCACAAAACAGCCGAGATCTGCCCCCGTCCGTCTGGCTGGTAAGACTGTACTACAGCTATCAAGTCGGGTTGTGTCTAAGCTATACGCTACAGATATTTTTACCCACGTAGCCCAGAGTCGCGTCAATGCTTACATAATATGATAAAAATAGTTCCGAGTAACGCAGCCTATGATATAGGGTTTGTGGTTTATACTAGGGTCTAAAACATTTCTTAGGATTGGCGCATTGAAACCGGTGCTAGGGCGATTAAATTCAACCTCTGAGAGATAATTCGCTCGCCGTAATCGTATTTGCGTTAAATGAAAACTGTAATAAGCATTTCAAGATGGCTGCTGAAAATCGCAGCCAGAGGTTGTTGTCGGGCTTGATCTTAATGTATCATAAAACCAAACTTGCACCACGATAAGTGATTTGAATCGTGTAATCGTAAAATTATATTTGATTTATTCAACTTCTTTTAAATTAAGGGTGGACTGGTTCGGTTGTATCCGTAGCAAATGCCTGCATTTCGGGTGAATGAGAGTAATAGGAATCTTCCATCACAAATTGATCTTCCTAAAATTAGCACAGGAACTATTTAACTGATTCCATAATCCTAGAAAGTCCCGATGCTGGCATCGAAATGAATATTCTTTTATCCGCCAATCCGTTAAAACGAAGAATCAACCAACTACATATCTTCCATTCGAACTGAACGATATTAGAATACCAAATAAAATATTTTCCTCGCGCAACGTACATTGTTCACGCATTCTAAGCAGAAGCTTATAGCTGCTTCGTATCTAAAACCGTCGCCGTAATGGAGTTGCGGAATTACAATGGACAGAAGCAGATGAAAGGAAGCCCAAAACAAACAAACACACAAAGACAACAATTATTGTCAGTCAGTCGATAATTTCAGCATTGATATAAATATAGTAGCAGTTTTCCATGCATCTAATTTCTAGTCAAAACGACAAAGATACCGTACGCATTTTGCACGAAAGACTCTGGCATAGTGTTTCTAATATATATCCGGTGTCGCGGAAAACTCTATATATAGAAAAAGAAAATATTTATACAAAAGAACTATCGGAAATACCAATGTTCAACAAGAACCCAAAAATGGAATCAGTTGCTACACAAAAAAGAACCGAAAATAAATTAGAAACCTGGAAACGTAATGAAGCAAAAGTAGAGTCGTAATACGGATTAGAAAATGTCTGAAAATATGAGATAGATGACAAATATGAAAGCTGAACGGAAAACAATATAAACGGTGAAATACCTAGTTGAATTTTCTAAGAATATACGTTTTCAGCTACGATATCATTTTCAATTTACGTTTGGTTAAATTCTTGTCGTGTGGGATATGGTAAGAGGTATGGCACCTCAGCGACGTCGCGAGATTTTTTAAAAGTGGAGACGGGCGGTCGTCCACATTCATTTTGTTATAAACCCATCAGTTCATTTTTACACTTTTCTCAGCCAAAAGTGCCCCTCTTTTCGACGCCATGTGTCCCCTTCTGACGTAGAGTATATATATCGAATGAAAGAGAAGCTGAGACTTGGTGACTGTGACGCAAAAGCATGGCACAAAGTTTAGCACAATTGATAAATATACATTTCTAGGCAAATTTTATTCATGTTCCCACGTTTTTTCATGTTTTTTGCTTAGATTAAACAATCATGCGTGGTTTGGAAATATGATAATAAAGCGTAGCCATTGACAAAGTTGTGGACGGCCGACGTACTCTCGTGTGTTATGGTTGGTTTGGTTAACTAATTTGTTGGCCAGTTATAGCACCCGGAGCACAGGATTAGTGTTCCGCCCTCCAGTGGTTCATAGGTCATTCATTCGTACGCAAAGATGGGTAGAAGAATAACACTAAACAGAAAATAATAGAAAATTGTAGTAAATTATGAGTTTGTAACAATTTAAATATTTTACCCCATCCATTTACTTACCGCCGCCTACGATGGTGGACCTTGCGAACCGACGCCCCTGATAGCCCGTCAAATCGCTCGGTACTCCAGTATCCTAATAATTAAGTGTTTGTAAACGCCTCCCACATGTGATTTCAACCTTGGCCCAAACCCGCGCACACAACTTCACCATTCTAGAACAAGATTCAACATCAAACGGAAAACATTCACTGAATCTTCGCACAATTGCACGTGAACAACTTGAAGTAAACTAATGCAAATTTTGCAAATTACATACGTGTCTAGCAGAGCTGTTCATAACAAAGCAATACCCAATGCGCATTGTGCTTTAGTGTTGTAACGTACATATTATATACAACAATTGTGTCATTGGTTGCCGTATGATCATTAATCTTGAATTCTGAGCGTACCTCATTGTCATTATGGCGCATATAATCAATCTTGAACGGAACGGTGCTCGAGTTATTAATCATGCGCCACATAATTATTGAATAGCTATTTTTTTACGCGGCAAAAACTCATAAAAATATATGTTTAAACCAGAAATTATTCCAATTTTAGGTGATTAAGTAGTAGTGATGCGGAACGGCCCGCCAATTAGCGCTCCGGGGTCGGACCAGACTGGACCCTAGATACCGCGGACCGGACCGCTGAGGTTGGGGATCGGACCGGTAGAGCAAGGCCGGACCGCCAGTCCGGATCGGACCGCTCGTGCTTAGCCGGACCGCACACTAAATCGATATTTTGCATTGAACTCCCGTGTCACGGTCAAAAATATGTTAACGCTTTAACTTATAATGACTGATCATACATTATTGGTGCTTTTATTTTTTCTGCTTCAACCTTCATTGTGTTGTTATGCTTTTTTATTTTTGCGTTGGCGGCGTTGGTGGCACTTTTTGTTTTGTACAAAGTATGTGTATTCCGAAATTTGAGTAAAGACTTACATGTTAGGTGAATCGCGTTTAATTTTTGAATGACAATATAACGTATGTTCACGTAAGTTCCATTTCAGGCCTTTGGCATGATCTCTAACGGGGATATTTTGTATAGCTTACAACTCATTTGAGAACTACTCGCGAAAACTCGTTAAAGGTGCTTGAAATGAATCGTTTGCCGAAATGAATCCTTTGCCTCAGCTTTAAAATCTTTGATATTTTTACTAGTTTCAACTCTGCTTATAAATTGTTTTCATAATTCTTCTATATCGTATCTGCAACAGGTGTCCCGAGCGTGGAGAACTGGTGTTCAATGCTACAAGCCCACATATTGGGACTGGCCTGTATTGACGGTAATATAGAATCTCTAACCCAAAAGAAACGGATAACGCCATGATGTAATGGTTTAATGACCTGTAGAAACACTTTCTAGATATAGCTTATAACACCAATGTTATACTGACGAAAATGCATCAGTATTGCACATAAGTCGCCAAGTAGCTCCGAACCATGATATATGCAGTTATTAAAAATTGTTGCCGATTTTACTCCATTTTATGGATACACAGTAGACAACGCACGACTTTGTGGGACTAATCTTCTTAAGCTATTTTATTGTACAATGCTATCATAGGTTGTTCACGTAAAAAATGAACATTATCCTATTTTAGGCAAAGCTGTATGCATTTCAGTATAATAAAACAGCATAAAGTTTGTTCACAATGTCGCACGAAACTGTACAAGATGAAACTGAAAGTGTTTACAAATCAGCATGTGATTCTGATCGCAAACAATATCACCTTGTAGCGTACAAGTACTCTACTGCGCCAATAACTGAAGAGCCGAAGTTCAAATGTCTATTGCGGCGTTCACGTTTATAATGTCCCCGCTGTTTGGAACTTTTGTCCCCCTGTAGTCGCGACCATACTATATAGATGATCAGGGTGACACCATAATGTAAATCTATTGCCGAGGGTGTACGACATACCCCTAGCTACTACATTTTATCTTTACAATGTGGTGCACACCTTTGGCTTCCAATTTGGCGCGAATTAACTGTAACGGACACGTTTGCAGCTAATGCGGGTTATAAGTCAATTGTGACTTATTTAAATTCTCGATATTAGTATCTAGGCCATATGAACAGTGAAGAAATAATGGCGCACACTCTCAATAAAACCGCAAGAAGACACGGTGTGACTGATACTGTCGAGATGTGGTAATACCCTAGCTCTAGCTACCTTTGAAAAAATTTATTAAAACCATCGGGGTGTCCAAGACACCATGCTGGCTACAGTGTGCCTGACACTGTGTGGTGTACATAGGTTCCAAACGTTGGGGACATTATAACGTGAACGCCGCATAAAGTCAAAAAACAGTTGTCTATATAACTTAATTAATTTTAAATTACTATAATGGTCCGCTCCATCAGTAGCGTTATGCTAGGGTAGTCTTTATACTCAATTTGTGATACTACTTTAAAAAATCGCGGCCGTCTCACGATTTCCTTTTAGTAATAGGCAAACATTTTGTGTTCTGCTGATTTTGGAAAAAACAATCTAGAATATTTATATTGGGTGCTGGACCGGACCGGGGCGGTCCGGGGTCGGACCGGACTGGACCACTATTGAAGCCGGATCGGACCGCTAACAGTTACCGCGCATCACTATTAAGTAGTATCAGTGCCAGCGGCGTAGATCTATTTGAAAATTAAAGGTGTAGTCCTCTCTGTGTCCCTTATCTCATTGTAATAGGGGAAATTACCATCCTGATGGTCGGCTCTCCCATTGGTGTGTTGCTGATCCGCCTGGGAGGTAGCCGGATCTCCTGCAGCCGACCTCGCGCCGTAGACGTGTGAAAATTTTTGGCAAAAATAGGCAAAGATCGGGCAAAAATGAACAAAAATTGTGCGAGTAAAACTGAATGAAAATTGGCAAAATTTATTGTAAAAGTGGCAAGCTTCAAGGTGGTTGGTACACGAAAAAAATGAAATACCTGCTTCAACCATTTTGTGTTCATTGAGGCACAGTTGCTCAACTAACCCACCTCAGGTGGCTGCGGGCCCTGCAACGTGGGCGCAGGTCTAGTTCACATGGATCCCCAACTGTATCAGCGTATATTACAACACTGACCCAGCCGCGTCGTGTTTGTTTGCACGTCTGCTGTCATTCGTCGCATGTGAGGTTCCTTAAGAAACGGAGCAAGAGCACCTAATTAACAACTCAGTTATTTCTATAGAGCACGCATTCATATCATCATGTTAACTGACCCAGCCACGTCGTGTTTGTTTGCACGTCTGCTGTCATTCGTCGCATGTGAGGTTCCTTAAGAAACGGAGCAAGAGCGCCTAATTAACAACTCAGCTATTTGTACACTGCATGCATCCATATCATCATGTTCGATTACTGCAGTCAGCTCATCTTTGCCAAACATTGCACAAAAGACACATTAACTTCCCGAAGCTTTAAAGTGCTAAAGTCAAAACCTCAAATTACGACATTTCATTTGTGTCACGAAAGTTCGATATTGCAAATGAATAAATGTTCGATTTGATATATAGGCCAACTGTTTCAAACTGCCAAAGTTTGAAATTTATACATTAGAACTTGACATTTAAACTGTGTTTTAAGATCAAATTTTCAACCTATTAAAGCTCGGAGTTTAAAAGTTAGAAGAGTTTAATATTGCTATTTCATCTCAGACGTATCTTATGATGAACTATTAAGGCAATATTTCAATGTGTGTGATCACTTATTGCAGTAAAACCAATAAAAACCTGAAAATACACCTATTTGTTAAGATTTAAGATTATGTTACATTATTTTTTGCATGACTTTCACAAAGTTGCACGAAGCATGAAATATTACATGTTAAAGTATATAGAGCACGGTACCAGTCGCATTAAACGTCACTCACATATCACGATTCAACAGGCGCCACAATTTCACTGTGAAACTTGACGCAGTTTTGAAGTTGAAAGAAATCGCTATACGTATGTGCGCGTGACACGTTATCAATGACAGGCTCAATTGTACCCACAACAAGCTCAGTGTGTATTATCGAAAGAAATATGGAAACGTCATCGCAAAAAACTGTGCTACTGCAGCTGGCTCTATTTTTCTAGTTCAATTTCATGAACAACTTATCGTCCGATCAATTATCTGCATACACGTTGAACTATCGTATGGTGTCGCCATATTGGCAGTAAAAGCAAAAGTAGTTCTTTTGACAATATGAGATGAAACGAAAATTAGCTAAACAAATACCTTTTGCACAACTCACGGGCGTCTTGATATGGGAATAAAACTAAATATATAGCAACAAAACAGCCGATAGCCTGATGTGTGTCTTTTCGGCAAATCAATCAGTGAAGTATTGTATTATCGATATCCCAGCAGAAACAATACCCACACAAGTGCACAGTACATACATGCTCAAGCCCGATGTCCCAGGAAGGGGTGCAAAAAACGGTCTTCAAAATGCCATGGGGTCCATGATGGTTGGGGCAATTGACGCGCGGAGCGGTCGTCGGGTTGCGCCGAGCTGGGCCCGACGCTTTATGGAGGGTAACTTTCCCATGACTATAGTAAAAGGTGGGACGGATAATTGCCACTTTTTGCACAAAGTGTAAATATAACGTGATACTCATGCGTCAAGTTAACAAACCAAATATGTCATTGATTGAGCGATACGGTACCGTAGATGCTAACCATCTCCTCCAGGTGTGTTGACAATGCTGTATCTTTGTGCCGACGAAAAATATATAAAAGCTATTTATGATATTTATGAAAACTACACTTGGGAAATAATGTAGCTTTTTTTGGTTTTTTTTTTTTTGTTTTTTGGTGTGGTATGTTGCTATTAACAGTAGAATTATGCGCCTGGACTACATATAATATTAAATATAAACAACTTTGCGACGGTTTAGCTTAATATATGGTTTTTGAAACATGTCAAATATTTGACTTCAGCGTTTGCGAATACTGTCATGAAACAGCAGAATGAATTTAGACCTGGTAAAGTTGATAATATAATTTTCGATGTCATATCAATTCTATTTCTGAAATGTTTTCATCAATGAGTCAACAATCCGAGACGTTTGCTGCATGATTTTTGCTGGCATGATACGCGGTCGGATCTGGTTTTTTATAGCAGGCGGCTGCTTTTTCTGGGAGGTGTTTTACGGATTTGTTTTTGTTTTTTCTGTTTGTAGTTAGAGATGTTGTGTTTTGCATTTTTGCCTGTTGCGAGCTAGAGTGGTGTGGTTGATTGAATTTTCTTTTTATAGTATATAAGATAAGTGCAATGTAGGTTTTTTGTGCACTCTGAGAAAAGATGTAATATATATGTCAGAGTGTGAGCTCTGTGAAAAAGGTGTTTTCAAACTGACCATGACTTTTATTTTAAACAGAGCAATCAAAACAACGTAGTCATGCTAGATAACTTTATAGATTATTAGGCACTGTCTGTCAACATTTAAAGCATAGTCACGGCTAAATTTTCGTTCTACCACTCTTGCGGGCTATGCGATAAAAATCGGCCCTCCTTCGGTTGGGGGGAACTTGAGGAAGGGGCCCACCATCTTTTCAGCTAAGCCCCCATAGTCTCTGGGCCTCCAATCATCTCATACCCCCAAAACCGATTGCTTCGCAATCAGGGTCGCCCCTTTGCGCCGATAAATTTACAATCAATGCCGTTAAAATATCCATACGAAAAGTAGTTATGTTAACGTTAATCAGATTAATATATATCAGCAACCGCTCTGACTAGCGCGCTCTGTGTTGATTTACTCTGCTCAAACAGGAAACGCGCCAAAAACACTATCTTCGACCTCACTGACCTCGAAGTATTGATTACAGTGCGCTCAAGTGCGATTTTTTCAAAACAACGCTAGGCCATTAATAACCCTAATTAAATTCACAATACAATATAGCAATTTATGCGAGTATGATGAGTGGCAATAAAAACCTCAAAAAAAGGCTAGCGCTGGTAGAATTCAACCAAGCGAGGCTGTCAATACGGCAAAAAAAACTAATATTAATTGAATTCATGAATTTAGCGAACAGATGTTGGCTGGCCACATTCAGAAAAACATTAAGAGAGGACTGGGTTTGTGTTTAATGAAAAAAGGTAACCAAAAAGCAATAAAACTAATAAGAGCGACATTAGAAACGGGCCCTAACACCAGTGCTCAAAAGTGTGATTAAATTGATTTTCTAGACGGTAGTGGCATTGGAGATATCGGATTTTTTAATTCGGCTGTCGTTAAAAAATCGAATCTTGTAATACTGTTGGGCTTTATAGTTGTACGGGAGCTAGGCATATTACAGCAGACGTATGATTTCAACAAGGACGAAAACCCTATAACTAAATATAGTTGACCGCGTTAGCACTTTGATCAATGTTAGTGTTATTTTAGGGCATATGATATCTTCTTACCTTTAAATTTGGCCTCGAGCATGTTTTAAAAGTCTTCAGTAACGATTGAATACAAAGAAAAGTTATCATATCAGGCTTCCGTCACAACAGTGGACGGATGCTTAACATGTGTACCTTGGAGGCAAATATTAGTTCCCAATATCGAAGGAATGGGCAAATATTTGAGGTTTAGGCTTAAAAGAGAAACCGTTATATGATCATACAAAATAATACGCCATTAATTTGAAAAAACAAGTTTTATCCAGACACAGAAAATTACACAGCTAGCTAAGTTACATTAAAATTTGCAGCGACAACACTAGTGTCAATCCTGATGACTTAATGTGATTTTTCAGATATTCTATATGTCCAGAATTTCTATTCGTTTCTGAATTATATATTATCGCATAATCTAGGATAATGGATCTAGGATAATGGAAAATTTATTACATAGCTAGGCATTAATCTGATACTAGTTTTGATTTTTGTTTTGTTGTTTCTTTCTCTTTTCAATTATTTTGAAAGTCCAGTTTTCACGATTTGGGAATTAGCCTACCCAGGTGCTTTATATACTAGATCTAATATTTATTTCAGTATCAAGAGTGAATTAACTAATCTCTTATGCTGATACGTGAAATTATAAGGCGTTTAATAAACCTTAAATTAACAAAAAACATAATCCTGCCAAGTTGTACTAAATTAATTATAGTAATATCGGCTAGGTCACAAAATTATAAAACACGACTAAATTTTCCTGTGTCTGACATCTCCTTCCCACCAATAATACATAATAGAATTAATTTCCTATTGATATGAATATCATCAATAACAATAAGAAACTATAAGTTCGTATATACGAAAGCAGGCGCAAGCTACCGCCAATCTCAATGTCTAAATTATGACCGCAAGTTCATTTCAGAAGCAAAACGTAACGATTCTGCAAGTTATCTTGGTTAGTTTATTAAATAATACTTACAACAGTGTTACAAACCTATTCATCTCTGTTTTATAAATAAACAGACCGTTTCCATCAGTAAAAGACAGCATGTCAAGCCTTTAGTCTTAGTAAAACAAAACCTAACTATAGTTCAATAGTTGTATATACAGCATGAATATGTAGCCTAAAAGCAGTGACATAGATTCCATCTTAAAAGTTGATAAAGGTGGGGGGAGGCGATTGGCTGGGTGCAGTTTGTGGGCGCGGAGTTATGATTCAGGATTTGATCATGTCATAAAAACTATTTGGAATGTATGTCATGATGATGGAGATAAAATAAATGAAGGAGACAAAATAATATGGAATACAACAGCGATAAACATAGAGACGATACAACAAAGAAAAATAGGATAATAGTTAAAAATAATAATCTTAAAATTATTCATATTTAATTTGTGATTTTGATCTTAGTATAGCATGTGTAAAGATTTTAATTCCAGCTTAC